>NQIM01000007.1:0-236055 GCA_003426235.1 Xylaria polymorpha
CTTTGGGCCTCTGATAACTCGACCACTATCGTACAGTACAGCGTTATCATTAACCCAGAACCCAGAACCCAGAAGCCCGAGCCCAGAACCCCCCCAATTCTGGTTGGCGAACCTTGCAGTACTCACCTATAGCTCACCTAGTTATCGTGCGCCACCTACCAAGCACGCCATTCTGATGCCGCCGCCATCGAAGCAGCGCAAAGTCGCTATAGTCGGCAGCCGCTCCGTTGGTACGAATTTCCCCCAACTCCCAGATCCTCACTGCGAACTCCCCCACCGTCACCTCTACGCACCTCGCACACCTCGCACACCTCGCACCACGCACCACGCATCACACATCAATTCCGTGATTGCTGACTGTGCGACATGTCGCGCCGGACACAGGCAAATCCTCGCTCGCAGTCCAGTTCGTCGACGGCCACTTCGTCGAGAGCTACTACCCGACCATTGAGAACACCTTCAGCAAGGTGATCCGACACAAGGGCCAGGACTACACCACCGAGATTGTCGATACTGCCGGTCAGGTACGAGGCAGACCTATCCTTTCGCACGAACCCCGTCCACTGACACCATTATCGTCGCTGCGCAATAGGACGAATACAGCATTCTCAACTCGAAACACTTCATTGGCATCCATGGCTACATGCTAGTATACTCAGTCTCATCCCTCCCATCCTTCGAGATGGTGCAGGTAATCCGCGAGAAGATCCTAAATCACCTCGTACGTCATCTCCCTCCGTTGCCCGCCCGCCTTTCCCTCCTCAACCTGCTCCTTATATCTCTGCTGTAATCCTTTCCCCTTTCTCCCTAAATTCAATTCTCTCCCCCTAATCGGCCACTCAAACCTCGGAGTTACTACATGGGAGGGTACTGGCTAACATAGTGGGCACCCCCTCGCGCGTCGCAGGGTACAGACTGGGTCCCGATCGTCATTGTGGGTAATAAGAGCGATCTGCGGCCCGAGCAGCGACAGGTCAGCCAGGAAGACGGGCGCAAGTTGTCGGAGAAGTTCAACTGCGCGTGGACCGAGGCCAGCGCTCGCTACAACGAGAACGTTGGCAAGGCTTTTGAGCTCCTGATTGCGCAGATCGAGAAGTCCCAGAACCCCAACGAGAGCCCGGGCGGTGGGAAGTGTGAACTCATGTAAAGATTGTCTACATACACGGACGGAGAAGGGGAGAGATTCGGGAGCCAAGAGGAGCTGTGACTTCAAGACAGATTGGGCACCATGAAGATTTCTCAACGGATATTTACGGGCATACGAATGGCATACACGTGGATTCATGGAACCTAGGAAATACATGCGCAATGGGTTTCTGGCATTCGGTCTGATTTTTATACACGGACTACGGTGGGTAATGGCATGGGGTGCCTGGTGGGATCATCGCGTGTGGGTGGCCGAGGGTGCTGCCGTTCTTGTGTTGGATGTTGGGTTCCTTGTTGTTGATTGATTGATGGGCTGACCCAACCAAGATGGCGGCGCTTGTGTAATAACATTACACCTTAATAGAACCGGCTCGTTTCGGGGCGTGCAATATAAGTATATAGTTATTGGTAATTCCTTTACTATGCTAAGGGATGCTTGCGGAAACATACAGGTAGATCATTATTTGTCTAGGCATACTTGACCAAGGGATGAGCTTTCTCAATTCCTATCTCGAGTATATTGTGGTAATAGTACGTAGTGACTAGCTACCCTGCGTGATTGTTGTTGTCCAGAAAGATGGACGGCGAAGACGAGATACGAGCATCAATGTATACAAACTGAAGGCAGAAGACAAATGGCTAGGGCCACCCCGATAGCGGACGATGCAACATATGCAGTAGGTACTTAGCGCAGTGCTGCTATCTAAAATCTATCAAAATATTGGTAGCCAAGCTAGGCTCAACTATCTGTATATGATGAAATATAGAATATAGTTAGGGGTATTGTCCGTATTGACACATCAGCGTCGTCATGAGGCTTTCCCTGAGGTAGCATTTGGTATGCAGGACTGTCCTAACTCAGAGTGCATGCGAGATGTTCCCTGCTACGTTAGGTTAGGTGACTCAGGGACCATGCATGCAAATAGCGGGATGGAAATGGAGGCATGTTTTAATTGGTCGCAGCCGTTCTGAAAGAGAACGAAAATGAATCCTGGACCGGGGAGCTGCAGTCAGTGTCAGGATACCTACAGCCACTACCTACCGGTACCCTACGAACAAATACTGTATCTAGAACATGCTGTATCAATTAATTAATTATTGATTCACTATTCTCGATGAACTACTAACATAGGCACTTCACGCAATGTATTCGCCCTTGCTACACGATTAAACGTTTTTCCAGCTGTTATTGTTATTGTTATTTTATTTCCCGCGGTTTGGTGACTCAATACCTACCTACAAGAGCAAACTGAGCACAAGCCCATCGCAAGCCTTGGACGCTTCCGGCAACATCCAAACTTGAACGGGACCTACCACTAGCACCAGCTCGCCTGATCCTCGCCTTTTTCTTGCTTTAGAAATATACTATGAAAAACATCACAGAACAATACCATACCATACAAAAGCAGGAAGCTAGACGCCACTACAGCTTACATCGTTGCTATTACAAAATGAGATGTCCTGCTGACTACCTACCTATTTATTATTTATTTGTAAAAGCAACCAGCACTTCCGACTCTCTGACCTGTTATATTCCCACCCCCTGTCAGGCCGTCGACCACAGACAGCTACAGTACCAGTGGCGTACATAAAACGTTCCCGAAACTAGGTAGATAGACCTGGACTACCAAGTCGCAGCTCGTCCATTGATCACGACGACGTGCTACCACAGTGACACGCGCCCGGATGCCTCACGGGCTGTCGCCCCAGAAGACCCGTCCAACTAGCACTCGACCGGTCATTTGTCTTGCAGATGTCACTATAAAGGCACTTCCACTTAGTTAGTGACTTCCTATATGTTTTCCAACCCGTCCATGATAAAAGGGGCTGGCATTGGTTTGAGCTCCACACACCCGGACACTCAATAAACTGACAAGTCCTGCATTTTGAGACAACTGCACCGTTGTCATCGCCGTCTCTGCGCCACAATGTCCACGCAAAATAATACTACAATGACCTGTCCCTTATGCGGGTACAAGACAGATATTGAATATAACATTTTGCTGGTAAGTTGATAGTCTTTACTATCTAAGCCCTCCAACCACTCTTCTTCCCTTGTATTATCCCCATTCAGCCCAACGTCTCAGCTACCTATCTAGCCATTTATCCCATAAATCACTTCGCTTACGTTCTCCAGCATATGGAAGAGTACCATCCCGAAGGAACATCCCCCTTTGTTGCACACCCAGATCTGGATGTGTCTGGGGGCAGGGATGATACCCCGGCAACGGAAGACGATGTAAACAGTGACGATGACGCCGAGCTCCTCGTAGAATGCCCCGTCGATGGGTGTCTCGAGCAGATCAGCTTGGCTGAGCTAGAAGACCACATTAACTTCCATGAAATGGAGGAAAACGAAGAGTTAACTATTGATGGCGAAGTTGCTGCGTCTGTTGCTGCGGCGAGCACTGATAACGGGAGAGAATACCGCTCCCCTTACTCTCGCCCAGAAGATGCAGCTCGCTCAAACCGCGACTCTGAACGCGAGCGGGCTCGGTCACCAACGAACCACGACAGCACTATCGATGCTTGGAAGAAGATCTTCAACCGACGGCAGGCTAGGAAAACGAAGGACTCGGAAAGCAGACCGGTCGATGGGAAGGCGCCACGGAAGCGCCTTGGTGTAAGACCTTTTTCACATTACACTGGCTTGCGAAAAACCTTCGCGAGAACAATAAATGTACGCTGACATGAAAACATAACAGAGATCTGAGCTGGGAAAACATGCTTACGAAAATAAAATGCCAGAGTCACTCGTCGCGTTACTTAGGAAGGGAAAATATACGAGCGCCGAAGGTTTGTCAATGTCCTCCCTCTATGACCGACCAAGCTCAATACACAATTTGAGAACCCAGCCTTCGTCAAACGTCAGCTTACTTGTAGTTTTATAGGAATCATACCCGTACTCGCAAGACTCTTAGAACAGAATCCATCAACAGAACTCGCTTACCTGTGCGATCCGGCCGTTCAGCACATCTCCAAGTTACGCGGGGAAGGTACATGACGCATCTTTGAGTTCATAATCCGATTAGGATGCTAATGAGACGACTAGGTGGATTCTGCGGCTATCGTAATATCCAGATGCTCTCTTCGTATATTGTAGGCGCCCACGCCGAGGGGGCGGCGCAGCTCAGCAACAGGATCCCAAGTATATTTCGGATCCAGGAGTACATCGAAAATGCATGGGACATGGGAATCAACGCCTCGGGAAGGGTAGAAACAGGGGGGATAAGGGGGACAAGAAAATACATTGGGACGCCAGAGGTACGACTCTAGACTCAGCTTGAACTCTTCTCTGTGTGATTTGTCCTCCCCTTACTTTACTCACGTACCTATCACTAACCTGAACTTCAATTTCGACAGGCGCAAGCCATGTTTGTCGGCCTCCAAATACCGTACGTCTAAAACACTAGCCTGCTGATTTTCGCAAAACGCTAACGACCGAGCTCCAACGTCGCAGATGTGAAGTCGAAGGGTTCAAGAACCCGAAGCACGGCGCCGCCGAAGCAGCGCTCTTCGCCTCAGTGCAGCAGTACTTCGAACGGGCGTCTTCGGGGTCGAGGGACAAGGTCCGCTGCACGAACCTGCCGCCCATATACTTCCAACACCGCGGCCACAGCCTGACGATCGTGGGCCTCGAGCGCCGCGTCTCCGGATCCCTCAAGCTGCTCGTCTTCGACCCCATGTTCCACGACCCGGACGGGGTCACTCGGCTCATCGGACGGGCAGGCCACCACAGTAGCTCGAAGGAGGATAGGAATAAGATCCGTCACGCGATGCACCGGAGTCCCGACAGCATGTTGAGGCTGTATCGGAGGGGGAACAACTACTTGAGGAAGTATCACGAGTTTGAGCTCTTGAGGTATGTTCTTGTCTTTATTGGATACGTACGACCCCGCGTCTCACTGCTTTCGCCGCCTCTTGCTCGCCGCTGGTGTTTGCTTTGTGTACCTTACTAGAGTATAGCCAGCGTGTCTTGCTATCTGAAACACTTTTTCCTTGGCGCCCTACTTCCCAAATCTCCTCTTCATATTTGCCGCATTATCATTTCAACAAACAAACAAGCAAGCAAGCAGACGACCTTTTGAATTACGTAGCAAAAAAACTTCGGCGCGGCTGCTAACTCTCACGAACCCCTCGGCAGGTTAAGGACTACTGATAGTCCGTAACGAACGATATCTAGGATAGACTAATCCACTTAGATTTGAGGCTATCGAGCGGCGGGATATTTAATTTCCAGACCCATTCACTACCTAAAACGACAGCGATATGGGAAGAGACAAAAGAGGCGACGTCTGAAAAAGAAGCGGAGTCAATAAGCCAGGCGTTTCTAGAATGCGCTGGGCGTCAAGCCCCCCCCCCCCCTTCTCCCCCCCTCAAGACCAGAGAAGCCATAAATATCTGCGAAGATATCATGCAAAGATAGTTAATACACAGCTCATCGGCCTTTGCTGAGGTCTCCCTACTATCTCTGTTCCATTCTCGCATTGTGTTTATGTGTGTCAGGGTGTCATAGTGCCGATCCCATTTCAACTCTTACTCTGATAGATGGCGAGACGTGCAGGTTTTCAACTGGAGAAATGGCTATGAGGACCTTTATGGAATTTATGCTTTTTATCATTCTTGATATCTCAATTCACATCATGGTAGACAGGCTTGACCACGGTCTACCGTTCGCTATGTGTGTCCCTCGAATTCACCCCTTCCAAAAACACCACACTCCAAACCTTCTATGTCCGTTTATGGTTTACCTCTCTCTATCATCCCCTGACCCTAATATGTGCTGCTAATGTAGTTTCACCGGAATGGATTCATCACATGCACATACTCAAGCCTTTCATTGACTCGACGATCGAATCCGGGGGATCTGTCTACCCGGGCGGCCCCTGAAGGGATTTAACCTAGTTCATGCCCCCGCTCTCCATCCATCGCCGCAGCTCGTCGAGGGCCTTTCCGCGATGCGATATCTCGTTCTTCTTGCCCTTGTCCATCTCCGCGTATCTGTGTTGATTTAACAGCTCGTTAGCTCTTCCCTCTTTGAATTTGCAAATCTCTCGCGAAATCTTGGCGCATTATATACACGTGCGAGTCTCAGACTTCGGCGGAGAATAAGAGGGGGATAACGAGATTGTTGAAGTGGATGAATCAGAACCGGGAAAATAAACTTACGTCTCCCCTTCATATTCGAAGACTGCGTCCCAGCCTAGATTTGTCTGGTTACTATTTGTCATAGATCAAGCAATTACACATCGAGGCGCAAGAGCTGATGAAAGAGGGCAGAAGGGGTGGAAGGAGATGCTAGCTCGGTTGCTTCGTGGCGAGGGCTTTTTACCATACATACCGAAGTGAGTCGGTCCTCTAGCAGGGACTATCTTGCCCTGTACAAATAATTCGATTAGCTACCTTTTTTTATTTAATCACGTTTGATTCGCCGATGTACGGTTTTCGTAGAGGTAGACAGACGCATGAAAGATAGATTAGATACAAGTCGGACCAAAATTTTTTTAAAAAAATTAAAAGCGAGAGAGCAAGTAACTCACGTCCGTCCGTCCCTGGAACAGCAGAATCTCCTGACCAGGCCCCTTGCAGAAGCCGAAGGTGGCGACGGCCTGCGCCGACTTGTCGTCGTACGCGGCCAGCAGGTTGTTGAGGCCCACGTGGCCGATCGACTTCATGAACCACTTGCTGTTTTTCCGTTAACGGATCACTGAGTTAGCGAAAGTTCTCTCTTTTTCTCTCGTCCGCGGCTCCCAACTTTTAGATTCTCACTCATCTTACTCACTCCTCATCCCTCGCCCCTTATGTCTTCTCACTTTCCAAGATGACAATCCGCGGGGATGAAAAGGCAGGAGGATAAATAGACAGACGGCTAAGAACAACAAAAAGAAAGAAAATGGACATACATATAAGGCCCCGGCAGCCCGTTCAGCGCATTGAAGCAGAGGCAAGTGTCCTCGACCAGCACGGGCCCGCCGACGAGGTCGGCGGCGACGCGGCATTTCTCGCGCGTCACGTCCTCGAGGGAGCCCTGGATCTCGGGCAGGTCCAGGGCTTGGCTGCGGACGACGGTGCCGGTGGGCTCGAGGATGGCGCGCACCTCTGACAGCTTGTTCGCGTTCCCCGTGATGAAGTTGACCTCGCGCGGTGGTATCGTCGTCGTTGTCGTCGTCGTCGTCGCCATGGTGTGCCTTTTTTGAATTGTTTTTTCTTTCTTTTTTTTCTTTTCTCTGGTAATTGCAGGAAAACTAGCTTAGGTTACTTGCGAAGGAGAAAATGGTCTAAAAAGGCTTTGTGACCTAGCTAGCAAGCCAAGTTTAAGGGGGTTGAGATGCGATGCAGATAGGAGTGTGCTTGATGGTTGTCGCGGAGATGATGAGGCCTTATTTGATGTGGTATTTGCGGTATAGTGATCTCATGGGTACGATACAAAACTCGTCGGAAGTGGCCTTTTTATACACGACAGAATTGCCGTCGTAATAAATCGTAGTTAGGTCTCATCTAGGTACTCTACTAGGTACTACCTATGCTGTATACCTAGATAGATGCATTCAATAGTGTATAAAATTTGTAAGCTTCAATCGAACATGCTCAGGCCAATGACACATCCGGCGTCCACCAAAGCCCGCCCGGCCTATAGATGTGCTGCGAATTCGGCCCGCAGGCTGGTTAGGTAGGTAGGTATTCTCTTGGTGGGCCCTGGAAAGCGCTGTACTGTACGTTGCTGCTATCTTGCGCCAACTAAAGCTTCAGAGCTGAGGCTGGGTCACATACTCCCACCGACTAATTCATAGCTGCTATGATTGCGAAACGTCAAGAAAATACGTAAAAAAATAGGGGCATGTTCTTAGTGAAACAAAAAAAAAGGAGGTTTAAAATAATCTCTACTGCCAGTATAGGCTCGAGATATTATATGAACTTTGCGAATAATTCATTCGTCTGTTCGACTAATAACATACAAAGAATAATCGTGGCTTAGTCTAATCCGTCACCATTATCACCGTCGGGTGGGTTGTCCTTTTTCCATTGCTTGATCCAGGCCTCGATGCGATCGACGTTGCTGTCCATCTCCTCCGTCGTGTTGCTCGTGAGCTCGACGACGATGTTCTCGTCGTACGAGTCGCGCGCCTCCTGTAGCAGTACGTCCATGATCTCCGAGTCAATGTTCTCTTGCAATTTCTTCTCGGGGTATTTCCTGCAAGTGCCATCTTATTAACCATTGCGTTCTGCTCGTGTATGCCGTGTGTTGTATCATAAGGATGCTTGGATTGGCGAGACTGGGTTCGGGATGAAGGTATGATAATTGTAGGGGAAAAAGGAAAGTTAGATATTCACCTCGCCTTCAACCGGTCGTATAGCGTGCTCGTGTCCACCCTCAGCACGACAACGAGATCAACCCACCGCTCTGGAAACAAGTCGCAAGCATGCCAATCGATGATGCAGCCGCCAGTCGCGACCTCATCTTCGAGGGCGTCGAGTAACTACATACTCATCCTTTCAGTCAGCTTCATATTTCGCCTTGATCTTCATCTTAGTCCCCCGTCCCTTGACGGGGACTGTATCATTCCCACTATATCCCCCTCTCAGCATGACCTTCTCGTTTTTTAACACCGCATCACGAGGCTTGTTAGAAAGGGGGGCCAGAAAAGATCCAGTCGACAAGAGATGGATAACCCACCTTGTCCTCATCCACAATCCAACTCTGGTACTCCTCATCCCAGCCCTCATGACAATCCTTGTCCTTGACGATCTGGTTGACCGATACATGGCGAAGACCTGTGCGCTCGGCTAGCATCTCACAGTGTGTCGTCTTGCCTACGCCGGGTGTGCCCGTCACGACGATGTTAGGGTTTGCGCGCATTATTTCGTCCGTGTTGTTTTCCTTCCCTGTTGCGCCCTTCTTATGCTTATGCTGCCTCCCTCCTCTTCACCGGTCCGATGTTTAGATTGATTCCCTGGAGCGGAGGTGATAGAAGGGGGTTGTCGGTGTAATCTTGCCCTTTAAGTATCGTCTGTCACCCTTCCTCTGCGTGTAAAGCTTTGGGAAATTGGTGGGTGAAGGCCTAGCTAAGAATATGCAATGAGTAGTCGAGTTGGGTTGAATGAGTAGATCTGATCTGAAAGCCTGATCTAAGAAAAATTATAGTTGGTGATAGAGTACCCGAGGTTCTTGCGAGGTAGCAGCAGCAAAGTATCTATAACCTGAGGCTGCAAGTCGTTCCGTTTTCTCAGTAATTGCAACAAAAGTCGACCCAGCCAACGTCGAGAGAAGTCCCTTATTCCTGTTTCACCAAGAAAGTGGTAGCAAAAGTAGATGGTTTTCAGAATAATGGATATAATTTGAATGGTGATATTCGACTGCATAAGGCAGTACTACCGTGGTACTAGCGTACATCCATAGTACTTACAGCCGGTATTAAATTTTTATGCAGAATAGCTCCCGAGTCACGTGCGTGTAACCTGCCCTCCCAAGTCACATCCACATTCGTTGGTAACAAACAACATGTTTCTCGATGTTTCGATCGTATAAAAACTGCTCTAAAGTAGTACGGCGTTTTTTGCCCCCTCAGCAATGGATTTCGTCGCATGTACAGTCCCGCTACACATAGATACCACAAAGTGTTTGTTGTACTTCGATACCACCTTTCGTCTCCCGGCCCGGCGAGCCACCAGATATGACAACCACAAAAAAGCAGCATTGTAACGCCCCATCCATGGATCGCGCGAGAGCTCTCTAGTTCAATCATGTCTCGATATCCATTAAACAACTGTACACGCAAGCAGCCACTTGCTCGTCTAACGGCTTGGGGCCACTGCACCAGCCTGGATGCTCCCCAGCTGATCATCAAGGAAGCCAGTCCGTTCTTAGCTCATTATTGTCCCCCTTATTTTCCCCCAACCGCGATATCTATCATATATTATCTTCAAGTCATGCAGATCAAGATTACAAGATCCGTACTGGTTGGTAATTGAAGCCTGAAAGTCCCGGGGTTAAAGTGCGGCTCTACGCACCATCTGCCTCGACTTCCTCGACATCAGCGAGCTCTCCCTCGCCATCGTACTCCTGGGCCTCTAGCTTTTCTTGCTGAGCAATGGCTTGGGCAGATACTATCTCCGCTAACCGCTTCAGCCTCGGCGTTTGTAGCCCTTGGGTCGATATTAGCAGCTATTCCCATTCCATTATAGTGCATCAACTTACATGACGGTGTGTATGTTTCTAATGCTGTGATAGCACGTGGCTCGGCAATTGCATACGGACCGCTGTCGTCCATATCCACAGCTTGCAACAGGAGAACATCGCTCTTCTCCGTTACTCTGGAAGCCACAGCCTTCATAATCTCCCCATTGATGGGCTGTTCGTAATCGGCGACAAGATACTGGTTCAGAAGCTTCTGAATTTGGTTGGGGGATAGCCTGATCAGCGTGTTAGTGTCAGGACCGTAGCGCCTGAGAATCGCAAACTTACATCCAACAGATGTCTTGAATGATCTCGATATCGTTCAAGGTCGCCTTTTTAAGCTGTAGAAGCTTTGTTGCTTGCTGAAAAGAGTGTTAGCTAACCATTGGATATACCATTATGTTTAGTGGTATTGACGTACCATCAGGTGTTCAAGCTGCAGAGTGCCCTCTGGCATATCGTGGCTCTTACACCATTCTTCAATACGGGTAATGTTATAGTTGATCTGAAGTCCACGTTTCCACGACAAAAAGTTTCGTCGCATGAGTAGATCGTTAAAGGCAGTAACACCAACCAACTTCAAAAGATGTGTCACTGTCTGAGTAATAATCGCGTCCTCCAAATAATAGGCCTTCATAGCTCTCAGGACGTTGTTCAAAAGGCTGAGCAGGTTGTCCATGCTGTAGGCGGGAGCTGAGTTAGACTGCAGCAGCTTGCCGAGGAATCTATTACTTTCATTCGTGACGAAGCCGGGCAGTGACTGGGACTCGATGATGGCCGGAATCACCATCTTGTGTAGCTTCTTTTTGAGAATCTTCATCCAGGTATGATAGATGTTGAACTCGAGACTTTCGAGATCGTGCTTGACGATTTCCAGCAGCCGGTCGTACTCATAGTTGTCCGTCTTCTGCGCTTCGTACCAGCCTCGGCAAGGAAGACGAAAGAAAGCATCTCATGGACGTTGGACAACCAGAAGGCACCGGGGTTGATGGCATCTTCGCCTTCGTGCTGCATAACCTCTTGTTGGATTGATTGCATCACATTGGCCAAGAACCTCTCAGACTCCTTAACGAAGCCGTTATTCCACATTTCGGACGTCACGAGGTTGATCAGGTAAGCTGGGAAGAGGACTTCTTTGTCGGATGGCGGCGGGGTGGTACTGGGGGAAGGAATCTTGAGATTTTTAATCAATCCCATGGTAACCTCTTCGTTCAAGCCATCCTCGTCGGCCAAAAGCGATTCCAGCTCCATCTCGATTGTGTCCACACCCGGAATGAAACCAGCACCAGGTCGGTGGCTGTTGGTCACAGCCATAGACACGGGCCGCGGGTTATAAGCAGCACTGAAACGATCCATTACGCTAGGCTCTGCACCAGCGCTCCGTCGTTTAGGCTTCTTGGAGGACACGAGATTGATCAAGCCATTTGGAAGAGACGGCACCCCGTTCCCATTCACTAGTTCGCCATTTATTGGGCCCGAGCGCCTGGCAAGCTCCAGTTCTTCGGCCATTTGGGCAAGTTGTTCCCTGAGGGTTGTCTTCTCGTTCAGGTGGTGAGTGGTTTCTTGCCGAATACGTTCTAGTTCGTCGTTCGCAGTGCGCAAGGATTCTTTCAATTCCCTCTCCTCGTCCTGCATCCTCTTGACATTCATAGTAGACTCGTCGAAGTTTTGTTGCAGCTTCTTCATTTCTTCCTCCATTGCCTGCAATTTGGCAACAGCAATACCAGCTTGATTTGCTTCCGCTTGCAACTCCTTTGTGCGGGTCTCGAGAGCATTGTGTCTGCTCTTCCATGATTTGATCTGGCTTTCGTAATTTTCCACTTGGCTGACAAGGTTCTTGTTTTGCGTCTTCATTGTACCCAATGACTGGGTTAGTTCGACGACCTTGTTCTCCAACTTGTACGAAATTTGCTTCAAATCGCGAGCCTCCTCTCGCATCTTCTTGTACCCCTTCCTCGCCTGCCTTCCGCGCCACAAGCTCTGAACCAGTACAACCTTTCTGCGGTAATTCCTGAAGGCGCGGAGTTGCCGTCTGGCTCGCCATACACGCTGAATGAGTTTGACAGCATTGCCCACGCGTGTCTCCATGATTTGCCGTCTTCGCAGATAACCCTTAGCAGCCGCTTGGGCGAGGATAACATTGTTGCGGATCTGCAAGAACGCTTTTCGCTCCTTCTGGCCTCTCCAGACTCTTTGAATGGTAGTGGCGGCCTTAATCGTGCGAAGCTCTTGTGCTTTGACTCTCGTGGCATAGGCTCGCGAGAGTGCCTGGAAGGCGATGATCGATTCACGTGCTTCCAGGTACTTGCGCCGATAGTATTTGGCCCTGAGGTTCTTTTGAATCATTATGGCGGCCTCACTCATACGGCTCTGTCGTAGATTCTCTAGGTGCGCCAGCATACCGGCACGGAAGAAGATCTTGGTCAAACCTAGCTGGTAAGTATCATTGCCTGTACCAGTCAAGGAACCTAGGGCCTGCGCCAAAATTTCCTTTACTAGCTGTCGAATCTCGGTCTGCCATCTAGAAGATGGGATCAACAGATAGTATCTCAGAGCAAATTCCTCATATGTCCAGCGACCTGGGTACCCAGCACAACTAATGCGGATAGTTTCAAGAACACCACAGGCTCGAAGCTGGCTGAGAACCATAGGACCCTCGAACTTCCACGACTCTTTCGCCTCATTGGGTTTGATACAACGAATATAGTGGACATTCGTATTGCCAATCGTGGTCATGAGCTCGATGAGCGATGAGCGGAAAATACCACCAAGAGTAGGCTTGCGGTTAACAGCTACTCCTATCTTCCTCCCAGCAGCGGGCTTGGCAACGGCCGAACCCGATGAAGCAACATCCTTCTCACGCACAGCAGAGGCAGCCATCAGTACTTGTTTGAGGAACCTATTCGTCGACGAACGCAGCACCGCCATGTGCTCATCAGGGACGGTGTCTCTGTTCTTCTCAATAAAACCTTCGGATTCATAAGTCACATCGATGGCATAGTGACACACCGTAAATGCCGACTTGCCAAAACGCGGCTTCTTGTAGAACTTATTTTTGTCGCCAGAAAAGTTATGGTGTAGTTTCGTAACGAATTGTTCATCAGTACCCATGGGCAGTCGTGATTCTTCATCCAGTAACGATAGAATTCCGAGTTTCCCTTCAATCAGATCGATGCAAGGTTGGTTATCGGAAAACTCAATAAATGTCCAGTCAATTTGTTCTCGGACATATTCCTCCTGTTCAAGTCTGAAAACATGCGAATTGAATTGCTGTTGCAGCTTTTCATTGGCATAATTGATACAGAATTGCTCGAAAGAATTCTTTGCGAAATGCTCGAAACCGTAAATATCCAGAACACCAATAAAGGATTTAACGCGGCTCAAGACCTCGTCAGCTGCAAGACTCCTGTTGATAATCTCTACCAACCAGTCAAATAGGCTAGAGTAAATGTACTTGGCAACTGAGTCACGAACAACAAGGGCTTGCTGCTGTGTCAGGTTGGACACAATCTTCTCGCCGCGAGTGACTAGCTGCTTCTTTACAATCCACTTAGCAAAATCAGTCGCGTCGATGCCGAGAATAGCGCAGGCACGCTCGAGGGACGGCTCGGTAGGAGCCAAAACACTGTCACTTCGCGAAGCACCGATCTTAACATTGCCAAGGTGTAAAAGACCAGCAAGTAGATTGAAGATACCCGACTGTTGGGCCTCGTCGACTCCAATTGTTTTCAACGAGCTCTTTGTGGCCATAAACTCGGCCGCGTCGTCAACCCCATCAATCACGGGCGCATTGCCTTGGTTAAGATAGTCAAACTGCTCAGCCGGCAAAAGCCCCAGTTCCTGTCGTTCCTTGTCTGTGGCGCCTGCTAGAAGCTGGTAGAAGATGTGGTAATTCCTTTCCTTTAGGGGTTGGAACACCAATCGCGATCGTTCCAATAAATACGTCCGGATTCGGGCTCCGATGATATTTGTCTTGTCATCAAACATGATTTCGATATACTTTCCAAATCGTGAGGAGTTGTCGTTCCGTGTGGTCTTAGCGTTACCAAAAGCTTCCATTATAGGATTGGTAGCCAGGATCTGTTCTTCCGTCTCACTCATCGCCTCGGCGCCCTTCTTCGATCGGCCGCCCGGGTTGTCTGGCGATTCTCTCGTTGCAAAGTAGCGCATGATATATTTGGCACTAACTGTTTTTCCAGCACCAGATTCTCCAGAGACGACGACAGTCTGATTTCGGCCATCTTTTATCATTTTTCTATGTTCTGTGTAAGCTACCTTTGTTTCGGGGGCACGGTGGTATTGACCTACATGAATGCTTCCTCTGCAATAGCAAACAAATGTGGCGCTTGTGTTTCGCGCTGTCTACCAGCATATACTTGAACCATGCCCGGGACATAGAGCGAATCGACACGGGCGAAAGGATTTGTTGCTATCAACACTATACCACTGTATGTGTAAATCTCTTTCTGGGCGTATCGAAGGCGAATTGCTTGGAGAACTTTAGGGGGGGAGGGGCGGGGTTAGTCATATGGCTCAAAGTAGGTCGCAGGCAACGGTGACGGAGAGCATACCAGCAGGCTCATTGAGATGGGACAGATTTGTGAGGTCATCGCTAGCTTCAAGCATGGATGGGTTCATAAGCGGTGGTAAAGATGGGTCGTTTCCATTCTGTAGAGCGTCTACGGACACCACAACGTCCTTGGTCTAGCGAAGGACCAGAGCGATCAGCCCATGACTCCTGTCGAGGCAATAATGAGTTGGGTAGAACCTGCATACCTCTTCATTCTCCAGCTTAAAAGTCAATGTGACTTTGTCGCCGTCGATAGACTTATGGACAACCTCGGACGCCACCCAGCCCTCGGTGGCATCGGGCTGCCAAGCTCTCGTACCAACATCGTAGCTATGCGACATGGGAGGCTGATCAGGGTGTATTAGACGGAGATAGAATCGAGTATCGGATGCGGCGCGTCGCGAGGGTTCGGGAAGTCGGGGAGCAACTTAGGAGGAAGCCAGCGCTGAAGGCATCCGTGTCGAGTATACAGTAGGAGAGAGTATCGTGATTCAGGAGGGTTTTACGTAAAGTACAAGACTACTGATGACACAGGATTGTCGCGGAATATCTGAACGTGACGGGACGACAGAGGGTATCTGAATGAGAAGGCCTATTCCCGAGAGACGGGAAAGCCAGGAACAAACAACGAGGGAGGTCGAGAGGATGGGTGTGTGGTGTTGTCGAGCGTTAGGAGTCGTGCTGGTAACAGATTAGAGCTGGATGGACCCTATTCGCTCCTACCAGCCTCTGGGAAAGAAAGATGATATGGGGAGTACAGTAGAAATTGGGGGATAAAGGGAGTGCGCGTAGCCTCTTTGGGCATAGTATAAGTTCTAGGAACAGGGGCAGAAAAAAAGTGAACATGGTCTATGTTGTACAGCGCATACAGCACGCAAAATTGCTGGTGACTCAAGTGCTCCTGCTCCCTACATGTACAGTACCTGGCAGTTCCACGGAGCAGGTCGCTGTAGGCGGCGCCACCGTAACCTGATACGGTTCTCTACCTTGAATACTAAAATACTGAACGCAGCTCCCTATGTAGATAGAGTCATGTAGTAAAAATAGGTGAGGTATACTTACATACCTATACTTGGGTGAATATATGTACCGATCAACCTGGTTGGGTCCACTAGATTACCTGTTTAGGTTAGAAAACCGAGGTTAACAGACCGTCTCACATACCGCCTACTGCGTCCTGTAGCTATAGAATCATTAGGTACTAATGTAGGTATGTAAGCTGGCAGCATAGGTACACACTTACTTAAGTGGCAGTAGGGCAGGTAGCGCATGTGGGTTGAGCGACTCAACATCGACGTACCCGCAACCTCCGCTTCTACACTTCTCACCGCTTTATGTTACGTAGCGGCTACTTTTCCGAGTCTCTCTGATCTGTCCTGAAGCAGCCGATTGTGGTTGTGAACCCTTTTGTCTGTAGTTGGATTTGTGCGCATCTCACCGACAAAGCGTAAGATGTACTGTACTTGTGGTTTCCTAACGAGCCCAGTGAGAATTGAGTTCTGTCACCCCTGCGTTGCGCATAGATGACAAGATTATTTCTCGGACGGGGGTCATAGCCTTCCCCTCCCAGATCGAATTACAGTACGTTCATCTACAGTACGTAGTATTATATGCTTTTACCACATGTACATATAGGTAGTATTAGGACCTCTCTCCAGCCTTCAGACTTTACCTACCTACTAGTTAATCACATTTCAACGTCGTTGTTGATGTTGTTGTTGTCAATAACAACAAGGTTTAAGGGGTAATAAAACCTTCCGCTGGAGCGGTTTCCCGGGTACGGCCAGGCACATAGGGATGCCATGTGGCACGATGCGCGTTTCTCTACTTAATTAACATGCGCGCATACAGTACTCCGGGGATTACCTAACTCGGGTCAACATAGTAGTATAGAACGGGTAACTTGAACACGGACATGAGACTTGGTTTGGTTCTTGGATTTTTGAAATAATGCAGACACACCGACCATGCTGTGTAGATAATTGCATCAGTTTCCTCCGTCGCTATGTTTTCTGGAGGGGAAATGAGCGGACCAGGTTTTTGCCCACATCTTTTCTTTAGCACTACGCGCCCGCCACAGCTTCACGGCATAACCGCTCCTGCAAGGGATCCTAAACGAGCGCAAGAGGTTGGGATGGCGACAAGACAGCCGTACCTACCATCTTGGCACCTTCATGCCGCTATAGCCAGCTACCTGGACCCAAGTTGATTTGCCCAAACTGTCGATCAATTCTTTCTTCTCTATCGTAGGTATAGCATAGGTAGCGTGCCTCGTGGTAAGTGGCTAGGGGCCGTTCCTGGTTGTCGCCATCTTTCTGTTTCGGTTTCACGTCGCTTTCTTTACCCCATATTTGATTCGTTCAACTTTTTGGCTGTTTCATTCAGACCACAGGATTTAGACCATCTTGGTCAGGCCTTGAGTAATAGCGTAGGTGTAAGTAAAGGTGACTTTTACTTCCCATACAAATCATTCTGTAACCTCATCTCATAATACCCACACCGCATAAGCTAAGTCGTTTCGAATATTCAGATAGTTAGACGGACGAGATGAAACTACAGGTATCTATACAATAAGACACAAATCAGAACACAACCTAGATAGATAATTTGCGT
Source organism: Xylaria polymorpha (assembly GCA_003426235.1). NCBI lineage: Eukaryota > Fungi > Ascomycota > Sordariomycetes > Xylariales > Xylariaceae > Xylaria > Xylaria polymorpha. The sequence continues at coordinate 17,505 of NQIM01000007.1, forward strand.
TCTTACCTAAGTAACCACAAAGGCGGCGTGAGCTACTATTTCCCTACATGGTACTTATCACTCTGCAATTCATTAGGGCGCATGGTCAAAACTTGCGGTCAAGTTGGTTGAATAATCCTCAGCATACACCTTCTCTCCATGCAGTCGTTTAATTATCTGATACAGTATCTCCGTTCTATTACGAAAATTAAATAGACACAAAAGGTAGCTAGCATCACCCATGGACAGATGTGAAAGTAGCCTCCCAGTTCGTGAATAGTGTAGACATACATGTATGCAAAGTGGTCGTAAAGTCACCTGAATTTCAGTCGGACCGCTCTGTTGCGCGGAAATCAGCCAGTACCTTCAGTTGTACTCCATAAGCTTAACCTCAAAAGCCTGCTTGGCTCATCCATGTGTCTCTCTAGACCATATGCTGCTGCTTTTCCCACCCACCCTGGCATTAGCCATAGCCAGGGCAAAACTTGAAGAAAAACCCATCATCAATACAGGACAAGATTCTGAAAGCAGCCTGAAACCTCATGAAAATACCAGTCTATTTTCGGGAGAAAGAGTCGTAGACTAACATGATCCCTGCGGCATGGAAATGGACCGATCATAGTGTGCTATCGTCAGGGGGAAGATAGCAGTAAACCTAAGTGAGGACGAGACATAGTGGATAGGGCTCGGTCGCCGTTGTCCATTAGATCTTGCCTTGCCCGAATAGCAAATACGAAGTATTATCAGTGAGTACGTGCCCTCTAGCTCTGTTTGCATTCTTGAGCTTCTTGTTTCGGCTTTGCACCATCATCCTAAAGAAAAAGAGGTTAGTTAGCTTGCAAAAAAAGGAAGGAAGGCATCCAAATGGCCATACATCATCTTCTGATTCCTCTTCGTCGTCGTCGCGATCTTCACTAAGATCATCATCGTCCTCGTCATCGTCCTCATCCACGAACCCATCATCCTCAAGTTCGTCAACCTCCTCGAAAGCTAATGCTTCGCCCGTGAACCAGTCGATGGCACGTGGGATTAGCTTCTCTTTGATGTCTTCGCCAAGTTGGTAGTCAAGCTCCAGGCGCTCTTCGATGTCACTGGCGGCATCCTCATCATCGTCGGCGGGGGGGCTTGGGAGGAGAGAAGAAGTTGAAGAATGAGTCAGTGGGTACAGTCTTCTTGACAATACGAGTCTGCTTAGTGTCTACACGGGAGTCAGAAATCTGGAGATTGATGTGGGCGCTTATTTACGTACTCTTATTCCTTTGTTTTTTGCTCTCGACGCGAACTGTGAGGTCCTGCCCCTCCTTCCATTTGATCTTGTCACCTTCGGCATGGTCGTAAATAAAATCACCACCATATCCGCTTTCGTTCTGATAATAGTAGGTCTTGGTGATAGTCTTGTTAGTGAAGTAGTCATTCTCTGCGAAGTCGAAAATGAGACGGAAACCGGGCTTATCGAGGTATTGCATTCGTATGTCGACCAGAGAGCTAAGAACGCCCTCATCACGTTCAGTGATCATCTCGGCAAGAGAGATTTGGTTCTTCATGGCAGATAACCAAAACTCGGGAATGCCAGAAACCTCGGCAGCGTCTGACGACTTCTCCGGCTGATCGGCCTTGCCCTCAGCCTCCTTATCCTCATCATCCTCCTCGCCAGCCTCAACCTCCTCGTCGGTAGGCTCAGATTTGCCGTTGACAATACGGGCGCGCTTCTCGTAGAGAGGGGTGAACTTGGCAAAGTACTTCTTCTCTAGCTGAAGAACCTCCTCCTGGAATTCAGCCTCAAGTTTCGAGTGATCCTTTTGGATACCCTTGAGGCCGGCGACACGTCGGCGAACAGAGGCAGGAAGCGATTCGATATAGCCAGAGGATCTGCCGACGAGGGAGCCAAGGCGACCTTGAATCATTTGCACTAGTCGGGGGTTCTGGGCAAAGATGGACGCGGCGGCGGCACGGTCCAGGTCCTCTACACATTGAGGAGTTAGTTGTGTAAAGCGGGAGATGAGGAATTATAGAGACCACTCACCCTCCTTGATGCTGGCAACGCCCGGCTGCTGGGCGTGGGAGGAGATGGGTGCATTGCTGGCGGGCGTGTTCTGCGGGGTACTAGATATCAGAATTTGGCGTCAGTCTAATCTGTATCGCATGTAGGGCGCATAGTGACAAATGTGTCTACATACGGCGCAGTGGCCTCAGGTCGGCGGTTCTTGATGGGCTCGGCCATTGTGAATACTCTTGGTCACGAACGTCTCGAGACAATGGGTTGTAAAGTGTTGGGGGAAGATTGTAGAGAAAAAAAGTGGCGGAGAAAAAGGGCAGGGATAGTGGGTTCTGATAGTGGGAGGCGGTCGATGACCAGGCGGGTCTGGCAGGTCTACGTCCTATGCCTGGGCAGGTTCTAAGTTAGCAGTCCTGGATATTGTAGCCGAGTCCGCCGTAACCAAGGGCAGGAAGAAACTGAAGTGTACAGAGAAATCAAATTTCGCAAGAGAGGCGGGGGTTTGTCTTGAAGGAGAGAGGAGAGAAGGAGGAGAGAAATAAAAGGCTTTCGATGAGTGTGTGTGAAATGTGGAAGACAATGTTTGATGGTTGGACGTGGTGGTTCAAATTCCCTAGCGACTACGCACGGGGGTACAGCATACCTACACTACCTACCTTATAGGTGCAGGTGCAGAGCCCAGGCAGGTGGGATTCTGGAGGACAGACCTGTAGTACCTGTGATTAGGTACTTGACCTACAAGTACCTACATAGCCTACGCTGTACTGTACACTACGCTGCTGTCAGTGGGGTTGTAAATTTGGTGGGAAGCTAGTCCAGAGACGCCAATCAATTCAACGCAGCTTAAGGGAATTCCGGCGGGAAATGTACGTAATACCAGCATGTTAAATATCAAGGTAGCGATTTGTACTAACAGTTCGTTCGGTGGTACCTTGTTGGATTTTGGTGGGGGATGCAGGTGGGGAAGGGAAGGGCGCCAGCTTCCCAATGTCTCCCTCTACACATACCTAAGGTTACCTTACTTACAAGGCCGAGGTGGTGAGGAACACCTTGCGTACCCATCCTACCTCATCATTATAGTAACCTTTTAAATACTTGCCTGAATCCTACTTGGGAGACACCTAGGTGGTATGAGACGAGGTGTTCTCCCCTCGGGAGTAACCAGATCGTGTAAAAGTACCGCCGGGAGCTGCTTAGGTCTTGCTTTATGTATACCTACAGTGCCGAGTCTGTTCAGTTCCCATGAGATCTGGGCTATGTAGAAGGCAGGTGTTGTCCAATACATACCTACCTACTACGCATAGATAGACTTGATGCCATAAGTTACGCCAAGTGCCAACTAACAAGGACCTGTAGTATGAAATGAGTGACCTCCAACAGGCAAACAAACAAATAAAAAGTGAGGCTCTAGCAACACAAAGGATGAGGGCACCCTCCTCGAACATCTACCTAGGGAGGAAATCAAGAGTTAACTGTTCGTATTGTTAGAGTGGCCATTCACAAACCTACACGCGCACACATGCAGACATTTTCAGGCTTCGTGTTTCCTTTGGGCAACGGTTGATGATAGGGAGATTCGCACGTCATAGGCTTTCTCTGCAATCCGGCCCCCTGCCCAATGCTGCATGCCACCTGTCTCAGCGTATATCAGAAAATGATATACGTCAGATCAACGGCTGCCTCATCCATTCGCCCGTAATGTGTACTGCAGCATGCATAAGAGTTACAACTCCCAGAATAAAAACCATCAAATGAATGTGTCAAGCCCTACCTGGGCTGTTGAGTCGTCTTACTAGAATAGGAAAAGAAACTATCTACCTGGGTAGTTAGCGCAGATACCTACCACAGTACAGGAGCCTTATGTAGGCATGTAGGTACTGTACTTAGACCTTATCGCTACCTATCGATAAAGAGAATACTGTTTTTGAACTAGTGGGGGCCAAGACAACCCCAGGCACCTGAGCACTGCCCCAGAGTCAAGTGCCAGTTTCTTTCGAGCACTGACATGGGATCCACCTCTGGGTGCTAGGTGAGGTGGTCGACCATGAATTGAGCTATGAGGTCAGACCCAAGACGCAAGTAGCATGAACTAAGATAAGGAAAGATAAGATGCTGCACTCTGCAGCTAGCGTCGCATTCTTGGGCAATTCCATGTCTTAACGCGACGATACCGGTAACCCCTCGTGATCCCCCAAAGCCCTCCTCTAAGGTGAACGAGGAGCGACTATCCACAGTTATTGCATCATAAAAGGCATAATTCAAATCACGGCTAGCCCACCGGGCATCGAGCGAGGGCTGGCGCAACGGTGAGGCTAAAGTGGGAGGTCCCGCGTTTCGCTATGGACGCCGACGACAACGAGGATGTCGCGCCCTCGAGGCGCCCCGACGTTGCTACTCTCTACCGGCTCGGCTCCAATCAGAGTAACGCTAGCGTGTTTGAGGATGTGGAGATGGCTCATGATGAGGTGCGCAACTCTGCTGTAACGCCGGCATTTGTCCGCTCTCTGACTACGTCTTGCCTGTAGCTATTTTCCGGCCCCGTCGCCGAGAGCTTACCGACGAGTGTCTCTGCCTTTTCCCACCGTCGCCAACGCGCCGACTCGACTGCGAGCTTTACGTACTATGATGAGGAGGCAGATGAATTCGAGAGCGAGCAGCAATATGTCGAAGATGGAGCAGTCTCCTTTGACATTGACGACATCCCCTTCGAACCGGGACATGGCGGAGAAGAGGCTACCGATAGTGAAATTGAGAACAGCAGTGCCCAAGGTTATGCTATGCATAGGAGGAGATCGTCTACCCAATCGAGGTCCTCCGCTCATGCTCGACTCCTTCGAACTGATAGTGCTAGGACTGATTTGAGTGGTCGTGTCCATGGTCGGATCAGTCAGAAACTGCACATTGTGAGCGAAGACCTCACTATTGTGATAGCGGGATTTCGGACCGGCCGCGTTGGCTATCTAGCTTATATCTTGCTTTGCTTCACAACTTTGGGCCTCGCGTATTTGCTTTTGCGCTGGATGCCTAGGTGGCAAGTTAAGTTGATAGGAGAGCCTTGCCCACTTCGCGAGTGTCAATGGGTTGTCCTCGAGGTTAGTCCATTACCTAGTGCAATACCGCGAGTTCTAATTTAAAGGTAAATAGAACCAATGGGGCGAGATGGTTATCTTAAATACCAAGCGCCAACCTTATGAGCGACCACTTTCTACTGTGTTTGGGGCCCCTGAGAAGATGTATGCACAGCTACTCGAAGACGATGTAGATCCTATCATGAGCGAACTGCAAACTCTGGACTATCGTTATGTCCGCTTCTTTTTCCACCCACTCAAAGATAAATTTCTTGTCTGCAATGGCTGGAAAGACCCCAGTTGGACTGGCGTTCGGGCCCTTCGAACCGGCATTGACGGTGACGAGAAAGACGAACGGGAGCGTGTTTTCGGTGCTAACATGATAGACATTGAACAGAAGTCTATTCCACAACTGCTAGTGGACGAGGTTTGTTACCCTATCCGAAATATAGTGATTGAGACTAAGTTAAACTATTAGGTCTTTCACCCTTTCTATGTTTTCCAAATCGCGAGTCTGATTCTATGGTCTCTAGATCAGTACTACTATTATGCTATATGTATTTTTGCCATGTCTGCAGGGAGTATCATCGCAACCCTTGTTGAGACGCGTGCTGTAAGTCCTCTCGATTTTTCTTTAATGTGGTTATTGACAGATGCAGACAATGCGGCGTTTGCGAGACATATCTCGGTTTGAGTGCGACGTACGCGTTCTTCGAAATGGTTTCTGTAGGTTGAGTTTGGGATCCTTGTTTCTAACTTTGCTAATGCACTTTGGCAGGGGCAAACGTCTCCTCGAGCGACTTGGTTCCTGGGGACGTGTATGAAATCAGCGATCCCAGCCTCACGCAGTTCCCCGGCGACAGCATTCTACTAAGCGGAGATTGTATAGTAAACGAAAGTATGCTTACTGGGGAGTCAGTCCCGGTCTCCAAGATCCCGGCCACCGATGAGACGCTTGAGATTATGAACCTTGGTGCCTCGACAATAACTCCCGAGGCGGCTCGCCATTTTTTGTTTTGTGGGACGAAAATAATTCGCGCGAGGCGACCGCATGATGACAGGGACGATGAGGCCGTAGCACTCGCTATGGTTGTTCGGACGGGGTTTAATACGACTAAAGGCTCCCTGGTTAGGTCTATGCTGTTTCCAAAGCCATCAGGATTCAAGTTCTATCGAGATTCATTTCGATATATTTCGGTTATGGGATTTATTGCCCTCCTAGGTTTTGTCGTTTCCTTCGTCAATTTTGTTCGCCTCGGGCTAGCTTGGCACTTGATCATTGTTAGAGCACTGGATTTGATTACCATTGTAGTCCCACCGGCACTGCCAGCTACTTTGACGATTGGAACCAATTTCGCCCTAAGTCGTCTCAAGAAAAAGCAAATTTTCTGTATCAGTCCGCAAAGGGTTAATGTCGGTGGCAAGCTCGATGTCATGTGCTTTGACAAGACGGGTACTCTCACAGAAGATGGTTTGGATGTTCTCGGTGTCAGGCTTGTATCAAAGTCGACCAAACGATTCAACGATGTCGTCTCAAAAGCATCAACATTGGTTCCTCACTCGAGCCTCGCTTCTGGCCCTGGAGATAAATATGATATTAATCGCGCAGCGCTTTTTACCATGGCTACTTGCCACTCCCTTCGTTCCGTTGATGGGGAGCTGGTCGGTGATCCGTTAGACCTGAAGATGTTCGAGTTTACGGGCTGGCTGTTTGAAGAAGGTGTACAAGGAAGAGGTGACCAAGAAGATGACGAGCATGGCGGCCTCTCACCTTCAATCGCACGGCCTCCTCCTGCGCCGCTTTATGATACCGACGAGTATGCAAACATCAATGGAACAAATGTAAGTGCGGCCGATATGAGACGCCCCAGTCTGGATGTCTAATGTTGCTCTAGGTTCCCCTCGAACTTGGAGTTTTGAGATCATTCGAATTCGTCTCACAGCTACGGAGAGCCAGTGTCATTGTCCGAGGATTTGGCCAACATCAAGGAGATATATACGTGAAGGGTGCGCCAGAATGCATGCGTGACATTTGCCAGCCTGAAAGCTGTATGTCCTGCTCTCATCCCCAAGACATGCATGAATATAAACTAACATACCTAGTTCCTGATGATTACGAGGACCTTTTATCATATTATACCCACAAAGGATATCGTGTAATCGCATGTGCTACGAAGCACTTGAAGAAACTGTCCTGGATCAAATCCCAAAAGATGAAAAGGGAAGAAGTTGAAACGGACCTTGAGTTTGTAGGGTTCATCATTTTTGAGAACAAGCTGAAGCCAACAACGGCTGCAGTTCTGAAGGAGCTAAACCAATCGAATATCGGATCGATCATGGTCACAGGAGACAATATTCTGACCGCTATTAGCGTGGCAAGGAATTGTGGTCTAGTCGAGCGAAATGCCCACTGTTTCGTGCCACGTTTTGTGGAGGGCAACTCTCGTGACCCGAACGCATGTCTTCAATGGGAAAGTATAGATGATACTGCGTACCACCTAGACCACCGGTCCCTACTTGTATGACCCAAGGCATTGCCGCTCTCTAAATGATAAGTACTAAACTATTCATCATAGCCGCTCCCCGTACCGGTCGAACGCGATGCCTCGCTGCCGTATGATATAACTAAGCTCAAAAACTATTCACTTGCAATCAGTGGCGATGTATTTCGGTGGATCATTGATTTCGCTCCAAAGGATGTTATGCAAAAGGTTAGTATGGTCGAGGTCTATGAAATATAACGGGCGGCATCAATCTAACACGGCCTAGATGCTCGTCCGTGGCAAAATATTCGCGCGGATGTCTCCGGATGAGAAACACGAGTTGGTTGAAAAACTTCAAAGTATCGGCTATTGCTGTGGGTTCTGTGGCGATGGAGCCAACGACTGCGGTGCGTTGAAAGCGGCGGATGTCGGTATTTCTTTGTCAGAAGCAGAGGCATCAGTAGCCGCACCGTTTACATCGAGGGTATTCGATATTCGATGTGTCCCTGACGTTATTAGGTTCGTTCTGAAGGTACTTAAGAATGTTGTCTCCAACCAGTGCTAACCACTCTGCAGAGAGGGCCGAGCCGCGCTTGTTACCAGCTTCAGTTGCTTCAAGTATATGAGCCTCTACTCCGCAATCCAATTCACTTCAGTCAGCTTCCTATACGCATCGGCTTCGAATTTAGGCGACTTTCAGGTTAGATTAGCTATAGTATCTTCTCCTCATACTTAACTAACTGGGAACGTACCAGTTTCTATTCATCGACGTTTTGCTTATATTACCTATCGCGATTTTCAGCAAGTCGGCCCATGTATCCAATGACTCGTTACAATATACTAACTATTCTGGCAGTGGGCTGGTCCGGACCCTACCCGGTACTGAGCAAGAAACGACCAACGGCCAATCTAGTATCTCGGAAGGTTTTGACGCCGCTTCTTGGTCAAATGGTTATTTGCATTCTCATTCAAGCAGCCTCGTTCCTCATTGTACAACAACAGGAGTGGTATGTAACCCCTAAGCCAGGACAAATGAACTTTATTAATTAGTCTTTCCTGCAAGGTACATCCCCCCCCATGTAAATCCGGGAAAGGTCAACGTCAGGAATTCGGAGAATACCGCCTTGTTCCTGGTGTCTTGTTTTGAGTACATCTTCATTGGTATAGTGCTTAATGCAGGGAGGCCCTTCCGGGAGCCAATGACGCAGAATTGTGAGTTTCATATTCCAGGCCTTCTACAGCTTGTCATCAAAATAGACACTACTCCGTCCTCTACAGACCCTAGTCTCTTCTTTTCCAGGGTGTACCTTTGCTAACTGGTTTTTCTTGTTAGACCCCTTTATGACGACCATTGTGCTTGCCCTCGCCATCGTCATATACATGGTCTTCACGCCGGCGCGCTGGCTCCGCAAGTTCATGCAGCTCACGCATATCAGCGCATCTTTCAAGGTCACGCTTCTGGTTCTTGGTATCGTGTTCTTGATTCTTGCCTGGACAGGCGAGAACTACGTCTTTCAGCCTCTCGCTCGCGCCTTTGGGAAGGTCAAGCACTCGCTCACCAAGACGACGAAGCAGCGAAAAGAATATAAGATCATTAGCGAACGTATGCGGAGTTGATGCTATGCTTATCTGAAAGGAGTTGGCGGTTCAGGATGAAAAGTGAAGTGAAGGAAAGGAGACCTAGATGGAGGCTATATAGGCCCTTTTCTTATGACATGATGGTTTATAACTATAATTATTGGCTGCTTTGGCGTAGATGGATAAAATGGATGTAATATATACATACTATATATAGGCCCTTCAAACTTATAACCACGTCGGTTTTTATGAAGCTGATTGCAAGAGTTAGCGGATTGCAATGGCAACAGCAGAAATTCCCTAACAAGATATCTGCATGCTTTTATTAATTCACTAATGCGAAGACGATAGAGTGCTACATATTTAGTAGGGTATCTTTTCCTATAAGGATGCGAACTCTAGCATGCTTGAGCAAAGGGGAATATACAGACAGCCTCTTCTAATACAGTACTAAGTATTTACACCGACGGGATACTCCTCTCCTATGTTAACCTGCGGAGAAAGGGGCAGTGGAATGCAAGAGCATTGAAGTTGCTTTTATTCTGCGTTGGGCACCTTTTTGACCCCGTTCACCTCACTCCTCACCGCCCCCTTCCTTGACTTTTTCCGTAATTCAAACACTACTGCGCCGTTCTTGGCGCCTTTAATGTTTGAGCCCCATCTCCCAAGCCTGTGTTCCTTTCCAACGGCGCAGACTACGATAACAGTCTCATTGTCGCCCGTCTTGCCCCTGGATATAATCGCTATGTCGTTAACGACACCCTTGATTTGATAGGGCTCAGCCGTTGCCTCACTGGTGGCGCCAGCATCACCGGCATAGTTAACCTCCTCGTCTTCGTCGCCGGTGTCCATTGCATCTGTCGAGATTTTATTTACTAAGCCTTCCACGGCAACTTCTCTACTTGGCTGCCCAAGTATTCCAACACTTTCAAGTTTTTTGTCTTTTTCGTTGAACTTCCAAACGCGCTAAGAGAAGGAACGTTAGTATGGATTACGGTTCTAACTCTTGAAGTTGGTTGTTGTGTAGCCCTGCCAATATCCGGATAAGATTACAGATATACTCACTACAAAATAGTCAGCATCGATCTTGATAGATTGATTAAAACAAAATTGATGAGGTGGTGTTTTAGATATAAATACGTACCAATAAACCCATCAGTGCTACCGGAAAGAATTAAGTCGGAATATGGTAATGCGCGGAGGCTCGTGATTCCTCGAGGTTGTGGTGGAGGAACAACCTTAGCGGAAGGGTGTTTTTCTGAACTAGCGAGAGAAGGAGCTAAAGGATCCTCTAATCCATGTGCTCTTACGATAGTATCCAGCGGTTTCTTTTTCGACAGCGTCCATCTGCATTAGTCAGCACTGTCCAAGTATGGAATGCAGAAGTAGTTTTAGAATCATGGTCACAGCATAAGGATTGTCCGAGCGCCTTTACTATGGGCAAATCGGAGGGAAAATGACAAATTCTTACAAAGAAATGCACCCGTTGTCGGACCCAGTAATGAAATAACTCTCATCGATGTATGCCACCCGGTCGAGGCTTCCGGTTGCAGCAAGTGAATTAGGATCCTACATTAGAGGTCAGTCAGTAGTTCAGCTATAATTCAGCTGATATGATGTTAAGACCAGGAATAGGATAAGGAGAGAAGCTTACCACTCCTTGGTCGATTTGCTTTTTCTTATCTCCCGTCCCAGAACTGGCTCGGAACACCAGTTGCGTCTCGTCCGCTACTTTCCAGACTACAAGGATCTTAGCATCTATCTCTGGAGAAAAAGAAAACGGTATATAATGATTTGTTGGATTGATGCAAAGATGCGCATGGAAATGTGGTCTGGGCATCAGACTAAAAGAGTAAACATGTTGGCTTACGGCGAACTGTCCTGTCTCTCTAAAACGTAGGAGGTCAGCTATTGTTCATTCATATCTCAGGCCTTTTGCAGTATGCAGGATCAACAACAAGAATTCCGTGGAAACGAGTTAACATGTGCTTTTCGGGTTGCTTACTGCTCCTACTGAGACAAGCCGCTCTAACGCCAATGCGTCGACGTCTAGAGCCGAGTCCGCATGACCGAATAGGCTCTCGACAAATGCGAGAGCATCACAGTTCTGTGTCGACATGTTAGCATTACACCCCGAAAGCGAGCGTGAGAGGGAAATGTGAGGACTTGAGAAGCCTACCCAAACTCTGATGGTGCGGTCTTTCGAGCATGAATACATTTGATGAGAATTCCTGCGGAAGACCAGCCCAGTCACAGTATCTCTGTGGTGCGTAAACACCCTCAAGGGCTTGAGGTTTGAATCCCAAACTACGATTCTTTTATCGTCACCACCTGTGACAACGTATTTTCCGTCATCACTAGCTGCGACACATAATATCTGCCCAACATGGCCTTTGAAATTCTTGTCTTTAGCTCGTGTGTGCCTCCCTTTCACTGAGGCAAGCCGTTGGGGTCTTTTTCGGGGCGGGGCTTGCTTCTTAGGCTTCTTTCGTGTAGTCTGCTTGTACTGTTCATCTGGGGGGGGGTTGCAGCCGGTATTTTATTAATTGAGAGTCTTTCGTGACTTTGATTTGCGAAGTCAGTTATTAGTGACGCGGGGCAATATCCGAGGCGATCCAGCGCGGGGATTGCTCACCAATGTATATAAAAGGCGCGCAGAGTGCCACAGACGTTACCGTATGCGTATTATCTCGGAACATTGTCGGCCTCGAGTCGAGGTCAATATCCGATGCGACATGCCGGAAGACCTTTCCTTTACTTTCTGCCACGTCATCCTCCTAGAAGGGATTTCTTTAGATTACAATCATATAGTTGGTTGCTGGTGTTAATTACCAGTCGAGCAGCTATCATATCCTTGTCCTAATCGCGTGAGGTTAGAGCGACTGCAAGCGAGCGTCTCATTAGGCACAATGTGGGTGTTCTCACAATCTGTTCGGCATCCCAACCGGTGGCCTCGACCTCTTCCCTTACTCGGGACAGGTATTGAGAGGCTAGCCGTAGTCTTTTCTGAGCTACCGTTTCGTCATGGTCGTCGTCCAATTCCGAGGCAGAGACATCGACATCGTCGTCTTCGGCGGGCTCGGCTCCAGATTCGGCGTCGCTTCCCGACGATATCTCGTCGTCTCGTTCGGCTCGCCCGACTCGCTTCTTGGGGGCAGGTTGCGACTTGGTGGTGGGGCGTGGTCGCGCTGGTCTCTTGCTTCCAGGGCCGTCATTGTCTCGCTTGCGCTTCTTCTGAGCCCCTGGGAGAGAGAAGAACGAAGACATCTTGCCAGGGCGGAGGTCTCCCTTTCCAATGACGCTGTGCCGTGCGTTTTGAACAACTTCCTAGGTACCCAAGAGAGCTCTTCATCAAAAAAGTTCTGGGGTCCGTCGATAACGATAAGAGATCGAGCACCCCTGCCGCATCTGGCGGGAAACCGGGGGCGGGACTCCACAGTACCTAAAGTACTTACCTCTACCTTGGCGACAGACTGTGGGTGATTATTTACAGCGCATGTGCAAGTGTAGGCAGGTACCTGTTTGTGCTGTGGCTTGTCGCCTGTGATGCTTCCCACCCTGCCCCACCTAGGTACCTAGAGCCAAGTACTGGAGCTCCGATGAGGCTGACTAGGCTGTAGCTTCCTTGCGCGTCTACATGATCCTATCGTAGTGACATCGTACGTATTGTTTGAAGCACTCGGGAGCTTTCATCATCCCCAACCACTGACGTTTCTTTCAGCTGTACAACCAGCACGCCGCTCCATTCCACTTTGGTAATTGCCAAAATAAAAGATACGTCTTTTAGCATCCAATATCCATCACCCACAATCACCCACAACCGGCCAAATTTCCTCAGACGCCATACCTCGTCAAGATGTAAGGCCTCCGTCTCATCATTCCCCAGAGCCACGCCAGGAGCTGACATATCGCTAGGGAGGTGTTGCTAGGAATCACAGGCAAGGACTTTACCTTGATCGCAGCCTCCAAGGCTGCTATGCGAGGAGCTACTATTCTTAAAGCGTCCGACGACAAGACCAGACAACTGAACAAACATACGCTAGTAGCGTTTTCCGGGGAAGCTGGCGATACAGGCATGTTGCATCTGGGAGCATCATAGCTTCTCTGCCTTCTGCTAACACGCGGCGCAGTACAATTCTCTGAATACATCCAAGCGAATGCCCAGCTCTATTCCATGCGAAACGAAACGGACCTGTCTCCTACCGCCCTAGCACACTACGTACGAGGCGAGCTTGCAACCAGCCTACGCTCACGAAAGCCCTACAACGTGAACCTCCTCATAGGAGGAGTCGACCCCATCACTCACAAGCCTAGCTTGTTTTGGCTGGATTACCTAGCGGCGCTGGCGCCACTTCCTTACGCTGCCCACGGCTATGCACAATACTACTGCCTCTCGATTCTAGACAAGCACCACCACCCAGATATGACCCTAGTACAGGGTATCAAAGTTCTCGAAATGTGTACCGATGAGCTGAAGAGACGAATGCCCATCGACTTTAAGGGAATGACAGTCAAGGCGGTAACCAAGGATGGCATCCGCGACATCGAGTTCAACGATGACAAGATCGTCAAGTGTCCCTAATGGTGGTGGACTAGGGCCGACCCGTGTAAATTAAGATGTGCTAGGGAAAGCCCGTGATCACACCTAATGAAGGACTGGAAGTTTGGAATGACTATTGGCTGTTTGATGCGCTGCTCTATGAAACCAAGCCTGCATTTCGGACACGAAGCGAAATCAGGGATTTGAACTAGAACAAACAGACGAGCTACTACTACGCTCTCATGCATCTACCTAGCATTGTGAAGAGACAACTGGAAACATCAAGTCGCCGATATGTCAGGCGGTCGCGAAGGACGTTGGTAGCGGAAGGTAAGGCCAATCAGCCAATACGATCTTTCGGCCCATCCATAGACAACTATCTCTTCTGTATGAGCTCATCGATGACAACATGAAAGCGAATTATTTTGCGCATTCATCAAGACATCTGTGCTACGGAGGTGGCATCTGACAAGGAACGCCTACGTTATAAGAACTGTGAGTAGAGTTAACGAGGCAATGGTTCTAGCAGCAAGGGTGACTGCTAGGATAAGCATGCTGGGGTAAAACTAACGGTAGGTCTCGTATCCGTGGGCAAGTCACGCAGCAACTAGGCGCACGTCGACATGTAAAGTGCTAGGTTTCTAGCGGTGTGTTTTTGTCGGCTAACCAGTACCTCGCAGTTTGGCTGCCTTCAAAAGTGGACGGTGAGACTGGTATTGCTGCGTGATCCCCGCGTCTGACGTCGCAGGAAACGTTCCCATTGGAGCGTTGGGAAACCCGCCACCCTGCCATGCCACATAGAGTTACATCTTGCCCTTCCCCCTGCCTGTGACATATCTCAGCCATACAGGCAAACTATGTAGATAATGAGTTTTATTTGAAGTCCGCGAATCGCTCTTACACATCCATCTATCTAGAGAATACTACCCTATCAATTAAGTTTATTTAATACGTGTCTGTTCCGTTTCATGATACGAGAGGAATGGTGTTAGCTTGCGAGAGTGCTGTCGGGTAGGAGGAATCCCGCTGTGTTATCTCCAAGCAATAAACCCAGTGATCAATCAATCTGGTAAAACCAGTGCGTTACGGGCAGTGCTCCCTCCCGGTCAGGTTCCCGGATTACTACCGAACCGGAGCAAGGTCACAAGAGGTGGCAAAGAACGTTGCCCCCAGAATTGTAGGTACAGTTACGGTCAGTCATTGCCAAGTTACCTCCGACTGCTTGTAACCAGCGGTGTCCTCTGGCGGATCAGTCAGGACCCGGTTCCAGCTGCAAAAAAACGAACTGATGCGATGACTATCAGACCACCAACCGTTGAAGAAGGAAACCCTTTGATAAATCACTACATATAAGCAATTATTTTAGTAGCAATATCTATTTCTTTCTTCTTTTCCCCTTCTTTTTCTTCGGTTTGTGACTCATTGACCCAGAGAAAGATACGAGTCAAGGCCTGCTTATGATGGTTGGAGAGAATATGCCGAGATAGTCGGTCGCTAGGGGTACCAGCCATGGAAACCAGAACCTGGTAACTTGAGGTCAGCCTACCTACATACCTACTGTAGTACCTAGGGATATCAATGTCGAAGTGCTGGGACAGGTGTTAATGATCCAACGGTCCCTGGTTAGGTACGTAGGAAGCATTAACCTATGTACCTAAGGCAGGCAATAGGTAGGTAGGTACGGAGTACTGTATACTTACCTACCTTAATAACGCGCAGTTACCCCGGGGCCTATCTCCATGTAATATGCTGTATTTGCACACTAAGAGAGGCAAACCGACGTCAGTCAGCATAGACACGATTTAGATTCCCTTAGGCCTAGGATGACATCAGTGTGTAACAGTATGTCCATGTATGTACCTTAGGTAGGTAGGTAGGTATAATATGCCTTCTTACACGTGACGCCTCTACACTACCTACCTACATATACTGGCTTAAACATAGCATTTGGAAATACAATGTTTTATGTACCTCAATAGGTGCCTATATATGGATCAGTTTATATATGCCAGGTACAAGGTAGGTATGTAAGTACTTATATTCTTATATGTATGTTGTACCGTGGACCTTATAGCTTAGTGTTATTTCCCCAGGTAATTTTTAGTATATATAATTCCTATAGCAAGCTGAAACAAATTATTTAGCTACATCTTTTAAATTTAGTTGAAAATACAAAGCCTGCTAACAATTGGTTGGGTCATTCACTAATCCTTTGAACTGTTTACTAACAGGTACCTACAGATAGGTGTCATAGTGGCTCTGCTGGCGACCCGTACAGGTCCCAAACTCCCAAGCCCATGGATTAGGTACCTAAGGTACTTATCAAAATTGACCTCGGGGGTGCACTAGATATATGTATACATCCGTGGATGTAGGTACGGAGTACTGTACCATAAAAAGTCTTTATTCCCTGCCGCCACCTACCTTTCAATACCTAGGTAGGTACTTGCCCCGCTAGTACTAAACAGGGGCAGTTACAGCGTAGTAGCCACTAAAAACTACCTAGTCTAGACCCTTCCCTTTTGGTTGCTGGGCATCCCATGTTCAAGGCTCGCGCCTTTTACATTCCTTTTGCAAAACACGGCTAACCACAGTACCTCTGTAGCCCATCCGTTCATGGACAATCCTGAAGTTTTTTTAATAGGAGAATCAGATGAAATGAAGGGCATAATAAAAAATAATTGATTTGAACACTTCTTTTCCCAAGACATATCGCTCTGTCGTCCTTTATTTTTTGTACTTCTCTCCCAGGGAAGAGCAGGTTAATACACGAGTGGATATTGAGGCTACCTAGCGGGCTCAGGTACCTATTACGGGTACCTTCTGCGTCTACCAATACGGACAGTACTTACAGCCTGCAGGCCACAGACACCTAATAATTTTTTGCCCTTGGGCGAGTCGTCTTTTCTTCTTTCCTTTCCCGCACCTCCCACTCTCACCTATCTTTCCATCCTTCTCCCATCATCACGCAACGGGGTCCCGGGTGTTAAAGGACCAACTTCACACACGTTTTTATCTTCTCTGGTTTGTTTTTCGTTCCTTGCCACTTTGCATTTTCTCAGAGAGCACAAGTTCTTTCTTGTCTTTGAGAGGCGCCATCAGCTGGGCACGTCGCGAAAAATTTTCCCAGAAACGCAACAATCACCGGCCAACAACGAACACCAGGGTGTTGCAAACAACTAGATTTTCACATTCTACACCTTAACCAATTTCCCTCATCGTCAATATGGCGGAACAACTGAACATGAACGGCTTGAGCCTGAACGATCAGGCGCCTCCGCCTGCCGGCGGTCGATCCTACATCCCTCCGCACATGCGAGGCAAGATGGGCGCGGGCGGTAATGCTCCCATGGGCCCTCCTGCACCTTCGCCTGCCGCTATGAATGGACTCAACCAAAGCGCATGGTCAGGGTAAGAAAATTTGTGTCCCGTTGTCGTATCTGCTACACCGAACGATTTTCACGGGTTCTGTTGTGCTATTTACAGCGCTTCTCTCCGACAACTGTATACTTCCAGATTAGAAGCTTTGTTAACTAACGTTTTTGCTTGGTTTAGCAATAGTAACTACGATGCACGCCCCGGTCCTGAAGGTTGGGGCCCTCCTCCTGGACATGCTCCAGAATATCCCCCTCAACCGCAACAGCAGCAGCAGCAGCAGCAGCAGCAGCGACAGCAACAACCGCAAGGTGGCTGGGGTAATCGTAATTTCGATCGCAATGCATATGGCAGTCCCGCTTCTGGTGGCGGCCACGCTAGGGGCTCTGGTGACGGCCAGTGGCGAGACGGCAAGCACATCGCTGGGCCTCCAAACCCTCGCGTTGAGCGCGAGCTCTTCGGTACCCCCGATGACCCGTCCAAGCAGCACACAGGTATCAACTTCGAGAAGTACGATGATATTCCTGTCGAGGCCTCTGGCCATGACGTACCCGACCCTGTGCTCACCTTCAGCAACCCTCCCCTAGACGAGCATCTCATCCGCAACATTGAGCTTGCCCGTTACAAAGTCCCGACTCCCGTTCAAAAGTACTCTATCCCTATCGTCATGGGCGGCCGAGACCTTATGGCCTGTGCTCAGACCGGTTCCGGAAAGACGGGTGGCTTCTTGTTTCCCATTCTTTCTCAAGCTTTCATAACTGGCCCATCTGTCGTCCCTGCCAATGCTTCTGGTGGTTACGGTCGTCAGCGCAAGGCTTACCCCACTTCCTTAATCCTTGCTCCAACTCGCGAGCTTGTGTCCCAAATCTATGACGAATCCCGAAAATTCGCCTACCGCTCTTGGGTTCGGCCATGTGTCGTGTACGGCGGTGCTGACATTGGTTCTCAGCTTCGTCAAATTGAGAGGGGTTGCGATCTTTTGGTCGCTACGCCTGGACGTCTTGTGGATCTCATAGAACGAGGCCGCATCTCTCTCCAGAACATCAAGTACCTTGTTCTTGATGAGGCTGATCGTATGCTTGATATGGGTTTCGAGCCTCAGATTCGTCGCATTGTGGAGGGCGAGGACATGCCTACCGTTCAAAATCGCCAGACGCTCATGTTTTCAGCCACCTTTCCGCGCGATATCCAAATGTTGGCCCGTGACTTTTTGAAGGACTACGTCTTTCTTTCCGTTGGCCGTGTCGGTTCTACATCAGAGAACATCACTCAAAAGGTTGAATATGTGGAAGATGCCGACAAGCGCTCTGTCCTTTTGGATATTCTACACACTCATGGCGGTGGTCTGACCCTGATCTTTGTCGAAACGAAGCGTATGGCTGATTCGTTGTCCGACTTTTTGATCAATCAGAACTTCCCAGCAACATCAATCCATGGTGACCGCACCCAACGTGAACGTGAACGCGCCCTCGAGATGTTCCGCAATGGACGTTGCCCCATTCTTGTTGCCACTGCTGTTGCTGCCCGTGGTCTTGATATTCCTAACGTCACCCACGTTATCAATTATGATCTACCTACAGACATTGACGATTACGTTCACCGAATCGGTCGTACGGGTCGTGCCGGAAACACTGGACACTCGACTGCTTTCTTCAACCGCGGTAACCGCGGTGTAGTTCGTGAGCTTCTTGAGCTGCTTAAGGAAGCCAACCAGGAAGTCCCCGCATTTCTCGAGACCATTGCCCGAGAGAGCTCCTATGGTGGCAGCGGCCGCGGCGGCCGATCCGGTGGTCGCGGTCGTGGTGCTGGCGCCAACCGTGATTTCCGCAAGTACGCCGGCGGCGGCGGCGGCGGCCCTGGTTTCGGTGGTGGTGGTGGCGGCTTCGGCGGCCCCCCTCCTGCTTCGGGTGGTTACAACGGCGGTGGCTTCGGCGGCCCACCAAATTCTGGTTACAATGGTGGAGGTGGAGGCGGCGGCTACGGCGGTTCCGGCGGTCCTGGCTATGGCGGCGGCGCTTACGGCAATCCCGGTGGTCCTGGCGGTCAGGCTTCCTGGTGGTAAACTTGCCGATGATATGTCCCCGACATATCCTCCCCACTTGGATGTTCTGCGAATATCCCGCAAAGTCTTCTCTAAGTGGGCAAATGCACTGAGATGCAGCACATAGATTTTCCTTTTCCATTTCCTGTTTCGTACATTTGCGTGCTTTTCACACAAGGTTTTGGCACGTCGCCAATTGTTTCCAACCTAGTTTCTTCTACGGCACATGCAACTTCGACTACCCATTCGGATCGGCAGGTTCGAGTTTTAGGCATGAGACTCCGGCATATGATAGACGGCATTTGTCTTTGTTACGGCTGCGCATTCGTGTCTCTCCACGACTTGATACCCATAGACGATTGCGGGATATTTATCCAAGCAGCTGCATGAGACGTCTCGAGGTCAGAGAAAAGGCCTTGATCGATGTCTTGGGAGACATCTCATCTATTAGAACCTGGTTGGTCTCCAACAGACATTGGACCGATACTTCTCACGACGATAACGATCTCCATTCATGTTCCTGCTTTTACCCTCTGAACGGAGATGAGATCTCTGCTCGCATCCTCATAGAACGGGGTGAATACATGTTCCGTATGGCTGCGGATTTGTTGCCGGCATCTTCTTTCATAGACAAAAAATGGAACGCTCGTGGGTTTCAGTTCGGTAGGGCTCTCTCACGCGCGAGAGTTTGGCCCCCCACCCCGAAGGTGGGAAATCACAGGGCAGCACAGGCTATGGACATAGCATAGAATGGTAATTTACTAGGGTGGTTCGCGAAGGGGGAAATGGCGTCTGGGCGATCAGGTACAATTTCCAGGCTTCTTTGAGATGCACAGAGCAAGTCTGGGGCCTGCTCCAACGATGCTGGCATATGGATGAGATGAGATCCCATCTGCCTGGTAGATAGATAGCCCTTTTGCAGATATCGGCTGAGAACTTCGCTCAAGGTTCTTCGCGCCGTGTTGGACCAGCATAGGATCCATTTACGACGAACTGAATTGAGTGTTCCTAAATAATTAAAAACGTTACCTTGTTCCTCAATACGGCTCTCCTATCTAATGACTCAATTACTATTAATATACCTAACACTAGTATCCAAGTCCAATTATCTAGAAGTTGTTGCAGTTCGCAAGTTAACTAGCAGTTTTTATTAAGCCCTGCAGATTATCAAATCATCACTATACTAAATATCTTTATTCTAATAATAAAACTCGGCGGTTGGCATTATATGTAGAAAAATCACGCTTGATAGCGTCTGTATGTGTGGCTGTGCGGCTGCCAATCTGGTTAGCTTACGTAAGTGAGTGCCGTGGCGGTTGTGTGATGCCCTGTAAATTCCTAGGTATGTACAGCAATGCCAGTATCTTAGAGCCACTTAAGTACCTACTGTAGGTATGTAGGTAAGTACTAGAACCGGCTCTAGACTGAGAGACTAAGGTTAGGTACTTAACGCGATAGCGTGAATACCCTCAGCAACGAGGCTACCGCAACCAACTCCCCAGGTGTACCTACCACCTACATTACCTACCCAGTATCCCTATCTACACTACACTAGAGTGGTAGGCCGTGCTGTAAATTGACGCGCGCCCACTACCAGCACCAACAATCTTGATCTGATGACTTGGCCACGCCTAAAACCTGAGTCCATTCACTCAGCCTGCACACAGCAAGCAGACAAATCATCTTTTCTCTCCACAATGGAACCATAGTTGCGGTTGCATTATTGCTATCACCCAGTTTACATTTTTGTAATTCTATCTCCCACGTCCACACCCACGTCCACACCCACGATCCCATCAACTTAAAACACCTACCTGCTGGAGGAGACAGCACTGCATCAACACGCGGTAGACTCGGTGTTATTCTACTTCTTCTGGTGGTCGCTCAGCGCGACGCAGCGCAAGCGCGGCAGCAGTTCTCGCCCTCGTTCTCGCGTCGCGCAATTCAGGGATTTGCCGTCCCGCCATCACGCCACGCTGTTCCAATCATCGGCCACTGCCCAGCCTTACATCTTCGACGTCTCTCGTGTTTCCTTCCCCTTGCCCTTGTCCTCATCCCGACCTCTGCTCTGCCTCTACACTTCTTTCTTTTTCCATCACCAATTCCATCCCCGACGACGCCATGGCATCCATGGCATCCATGGCCTCGAGCCGTGGCTCCCCGGGCCAATGGTCGCCGCGCTCTAGCACGGGCGGCACCCCCAGAGACGGTACACCTGACGTCAATCTTGACTCCAGCACGCTCGGCCACGACTCGGCGCACGCGACAAAACGAAAATCCCGGGCCTCTACTGCTGCTGCTGGTGGTGTCGCGGCCGGTGGGGGGTCGTTTCCCGTCGTCGGTAAGATTAGACACCTCAAAAAGGAGGATGGCGAGCCCTTATGGAGACGAGATATTCAGTACGACTTTCTACGCGCCGTCTTCGATGACGAGACGAAGGTCTTCACCAACAGCTACGAGCCCGGTACCTCGGAGAAGCAGAGCTTTGCGGATTTGTACATAGACACGATGGCGAGGAGTAGCAAGACCAGTAAGGTCCTTCGAGACAAGCTGCTTAGTGATCGCGAGGCTGCGAAGGGCATGGCTATGGTCTGCTTGCTTGTGAATGTTGGACGAATGAACACGACCCTGAATTGTATGATCACCCCTTGCGTTTCCATGAAGGTGAAGGAAAGGACTCTACTGACCTAGACCATCTAGTCTTCCCAGAAATGCGAGCTCAACTACGAACCTATCACGCTATTCCATCGCTCCAAGCCCATCAAGATGCTTCCGCATACAAACAGCTACAAGATGCTCCCAGGTTAAAGTCTATCCTAAAGGGGGCCGCTGAAGATCGGCCTGAACCTCACGACCTAGCTGATTTTAAGAACCTGAAATCACCACGATCGAATCCCGTCAATCTGATCTTTCTCATATGTTCCCAGGCGTCCCAGGTTGCTGAACTACACTTCCCAAGCGCCGGCGAGTTCCATGACCTCATTATGAAAACAAATTACACTAGCAAATCTCGTGCGAAGGCATTCCTATGGCTGATGTGGCAGTATCTGGAATCGGACTTCACAGAAGAGGGTTGCGAGGAGAACCCGTTCGGTGCAGGTGTCGATTACGAACTTGGGCTGGCCAACCAGGGCGTTCCTCGCATGGAAGAGATGACGGCAGATCAAGAAGCACGCGAGAATATAGACTCACCAGAAGAAGTCGAGTTTGGACGTGAAAAGCAGAGCCACAGGGCCAAGATTATTGCCGCCGATCAAGCCTACGTAGTCGACAGCCAGACAAAGAGAGGCTCAAGGGCTAAGCTCCTAGTCGAGGACAGTCCGTCGGCAGCGATCCTGCCACGCATACGACCTTCAAAGCACGAGTCAGATTTGGATAGTACCCGGTCTACTCCACCCCCAAGAGCGCTATCTCGCCTCGGCATCAATAGTACTATACGTCGCGGAGGCGCCTCTTTGAAGTATCAAGTGTTCGATGCCTCCTCGCCCGCTGGCCCCGGTTCCCACCCTCCTGAAGGCATTGTTCCACGAAAGCCACGGCCTCCGACCGCGCACCAGTTAGCAGTTGAGCGTAACCGAAATCAACGGGTAGAATACATACTAGACCGCGGCCTTCGAAAGCAGCACCACATCTCACGGAAGACGCGGCGACAGGAAGGTGTGATACTTCGTACGAAACGGCGCTTGGATGCCATGACAGATCCCTTCATAGACAGTGATGAGGAAGATTCCAGGATGCATATCAGCAACAGATCTGTCTTTCGAGATCGGGGTTATGGGGGTCTATGTCAACTCGCACAAGAAGAAGACAACTTCGGCGAAGAGCCTGCGTCGTATGCGGCTGCAGTGAGAAGAGCAAATCGGCGTCTCAAACGGTGGGATGGGCGTCGTGATCTAGGGATCATTCTACCAAGCAAGCGACGCGCTCTAGTTCAGATCTCAGACGAACCCCTTCCCGACCCAATTATGGAGCTGGAACGCCTCGCCAGTCCAGACAAAGGACAGGTAAAAAAGGTTCGAGCAAACGGGAAGACCAGTGTCAATGGCAGCCTCAACAATGCTAACGGAGACGTAACAATGGAAGACGCTGACGATTTAGATGACGTGGATAAGGAGTTGCTGGGCATCGACAGCGGCGCTGAGGAGCCTGAGGCTATGGGCGAGGGCAAGGACGAAGACGAGGAGCTCGACGAGGTAGACAAAACATTATTGGGGCTCGATGAGGATGAGGACACTGAGAGCACCTGATTGGTATGCCTATTTACACTGACATGGTGCTCTCCAACCATGGGTTTGAAATTGGTCTGCGATTAACCTACTTGCTGATTATTCCTTTCCGTGCACGGCGTTAGGGGTGGTGAGCGAACCAAGCTTGAAGGGCCGGGGTCTTACTCACGAAATCGCTTTTTAGATGGACAGGAGTTCTGCCTATTATGTATGAGTAAAAAAAAAAACCACTGCCCGCGCAGGCTACAGCGGTGGTGCAGGAAGTGATGGATGGTCGTGAGGATAGCGATAACTCCGACGGAAGCCTGTACCAATATAGACAAAACTTAATCGATGCTTATCTACATAGAACCCCCTTTCTTTGCTTTGCAGTCTGAGGTGTTTTATATCGCACAGTCTGTATTCAACTACTTGGTCTGTGGAATTGCCTCCTAGAGGTCTAGGTTAGGTGTCTATGAGCTTATTATTACCTACGCTCGCTTGCTCAATCTGGTATCTACAGCCTTCAGAGCATGTTTGCTGTTTGAAGTGCGTCCGCCTCCTTTACTTGACTATTGATTTAAGCGTTAATCATTAAGGATTCGATGTGGAACGAGCAATGAACTTCCTCTATGCCCCTCCCTCCCACTCTCATTGTTCTGCTCAGATTCTTCTTCCCAAAGAATAATCCAGTATCGGCCAACTAATAGACCGACTGAGAGAATGCTTGATACATGCGTTGCTATAGGATGCCTGTAGTCATTTTATATGACATAGGTCTTTTGGATATTGTGTACTAATATACTTACTTGCCTGGAATTGTAGATATCTAGCCCATGCGAGTACGCAGTTGCCTAGGCAGATATTTAACAGTTATTTTAAGTTGTTTGGCAGATAATGAAGTGGCTTCTCTGGCGCTCGTTCAATGTAAGTGATCTTAAGGCTTGGTTCCTGTTTTTTTGTCTATTGGGTGATGTGGCGCACAACATTTACTCTATATTCACTTATTCCTTATTTGAGTGTCGAGGTATAGTATATTTTGGTGTAATCAAGTATGTTAGAGTATACGGCAGTCTTTTCTATACTCCGAATTTTGATAGTTAATATGAGACCTTCCACAAAACGCAGGCGTGTGGTTTAAGAGTTTATGAGACCAAATATTGGATGCGATACAACGTTATCTAGGAAGTAGTACATGGTTTTTCTGCAACATGGCCCGATTTAGTTTTATTTGTAAACTTCGCCTTTAACTACCAATTTTAGGACAACGAAGCTTGAGAAGTTCAGATGGTGTAAGCCACGAAGTTGGTGTGGCGTACATTTACTTATATTCGCAGTGGTATGTAGGCATTCGTAGCACAAGTATATAGAGTACTGTATCACACAACGATAGTTGGAACGATTCGTCCAAGGTTCTTTGATATCAGTTACTGCTTGGCCACACGTATCTCGGATTTAGAAGTGGGATTCGGAATGTTAAGCTGACCAATCGGTTACCTATAGATAACTTCGGTGCCGACGCGCATAAGAAGAGATTAGAAGGATCCTTAGACTAGGCTGGCCTACAGTAGCAACAATTNTTTTTTTCTTTCTTTCTTTCTTTCCAAACGGTTCGATACGCGTGTCAGCCGTTTTTTGCTTAGCTTATTTCCTGCCTGTTGGATGATGTTGCGATTGGTTGGGTCGATGATGAATGAAAGCACCCCATGTAATGCTGTCAGCTCTGCAAGTTTAGCTGTTCTTATCCTTTAATAATTAGTGAACAACTCCCCATTGCATGGGCTATTTGATGACTCACTGTCATCAGAGGTATCGGTATTGAAGCAATAGGACAAGGCATCAGCGGCTAGTATCACACATTAATATATAGAATATTAGGCATAGAAGTATTACCGCGTAGTGCAGTTAAAAGCATCGCGTAACCTACAGCTTCCTAGAGATAACTCTACTTTGGTCCATATCTTCTAAGCATTATATTGTAACACAGTTCGAAGTGATTGTTAGGTATACGAGACTATTACAAAGCAGATAAAGAGTACGATTGCTCGATAAATGTATTAGAGACGACGGCGTCCGACGCCGGACGAAAAAAAAAGCCATTAATTAATTGTAAGTAAGACATACAGTATCTCGGTCAAGAGTGGGAGAAGTGCCGTACCCAGTGACTGGCCACCGACTACCGGTAATGCACAGCATTCGACGACTTGCAGGGGACGGGATTCTGATCACGCCCGCCTCAATGACGATCAGAGTAGTGTATGTGCTATGACACATGCGTCGGGTTTTGCGCGTGCAGGTGATGATGAATCAACATTAGTAGGTATACTCGTGCATGCATTGTGCACGTAGTATAATTAGACCCAATTCAGTTCAAGGTTGTCTGATCACAGACCAATGTTGCCATTTCGTCCAATGACAGATCCCGCGAAGGGAAATCTCGGGCGGTGTGACTTGGACAGTACCTACATAATTACCTGCCTACCTTAGGTAGATACCTATACTGTATGTATGTATGTAGTGTGTTAGGTATGATCGGTGTACGGGATACGAAGATTGCGAACTCCGGTCTCCAACTACCTATCCCGATAGGTGGGAAACTCCCTAGGTAGGTAGACTACCTAGGTAGCCAAACGACATTTCAAAACTCGTCGCAAGCCCAAAACAACACAACCTTGCTTGGTAATCGCCCAGAGACTGAGTCTCCTGCCAGGCGCCGGCAAGCTTGCTTAGTCTATCCGGGGTACATTTCGCTCTATGCCATTTCGGCATATTGCCTTAGGTACACTACTGTAGATGTGTTGGTTGCAGTAGATGGGAATCCCCAAACCATCGGTGTAGAACCCCTTGGCGGTTCTAGCGTTACTAAGTACGGGCGAGTAAAAAGAGTGGAAAACGTTATGACAAGCTTTCCCTTCCGTACAGTAGATGGGTACTAACATATCTTGGCCTCGCCCTAAGACTATTGGTCAGTGGTGCATACTGTAGGTAGGAGTAATGCCCTTTTTCTTCTTCTTCTTTTTGCCTTTGTTGGAAAGAAAAGTATTTCCCCCCTCCAAGTAATTCCTTGGCACTACATAGGTATTACGTACTGTACATACACAGATACATAGGTCCGGTTAGGCTAGTAGGTACGTACCATGTAGGTATGTATCTGTCAATGGTTAGATACGGTGCTCGGAGCCGGGACGTATGACTTAACGCCGTGAGAAAGAAAAAAAAACCAGTACCTGGCCGAGAGATGGAAAAGTGCAGAAACGGGAGAGCTAGCGTAGACGGAAAGGAAGGAGGAGGGGCCGCTCGATGAATCAAAGCATCATAATAAATACGGTAGTTATCGCTAGCATCCGCCAAAATCGCCTATCAAAGCTCGTTCCTGCTGGCCTCCTGCTGGCCTCCTCCTGGCTACCCGTCTATATACCCGGCGTCTCTCGCTCTCGCTCCCGCTCCCCCCAGTCTCTCTTGTTGGGGCGTGTCATTGTCCTGCCATATATACCCAATTGAGTATTTACCTTCCCATTCATTTTGCTGCCATGATTATATAATCTCATATTCTATTATTTTGTCTAATCCTTTCGACCTATATTTAACAAATCTGCCTATATGATAGCGCCCTTTCAAGTTTTGTTAACCACCAACAAGCTAGAATCTATAGCTACCAGTATCGCAAAATAATCGCCCAAAATTTAGTCACACTACTACTAATCTACTGAGGCCGCTATCACATTGACTGCGCTGCTACTAGGGGGCGGTTGAAGAAAGGGCTTGGCACACTACATCATGTCAAACGTTCCCGTCGAGAAGGAGACGGAGCCAGCAGACCCTCTAACCAAGGTCAATGCTCCGGTGAAGCCAGAATCTTCCGTACCTTTCGATGACCACCACGATCACCACGATCCTGAAGAAGAGATTCGCTGTCGCGAGGAGTCTCTCGACGAGCGCGCCACCAGGGATGAGCTGAAGCGCACTCAAAGCTATGTTACTGAGACCAGCACCATAACCCGCACCACGACTCGCGCCTCGGTGCCAGCGAGTTCTAAGAAGCCATGGTATAAGACACCAAATCCTCTGTTATGGGGTTCGGTCCCTCCAGTGCCCAAAGAAAAGCAGGAATCAAGAGAAGCAACTGCTGGTTTCTTCAGTAAGCTGACATTTCAATGGATGGCTCCATTGATGACTGTAAGTAACACCGGGAACAAGAACTAGAAATGCAAGCCGAATACCTACCTAAGGCTGCATGATAAGACTTTCGTTGACTGAATATAGGTTGGATATAAAAGACCACTGGAGCAAGGGGACCTGTGGAAAGTGAATCCTAAACGATCAGCAGATGTCATGGCTGGCAAGTGTTCGGAGGCGTTCGAGCGGAGGATGAAAAACGGTGATAAGTACCCTCTACTCTGGGCAATCCATGAGACGTTTTTCTGGGAGTTTTGGGTCGGCGGCTTGTGCCAACTCGTAGCTCCATCTTCCAAGTATTGTCACCTTTCGTCCTCCGCTTTCTCATCGCTTTCGCCCAAGATGCCTGGAATAACAAGCAAAGTGGAAAGCCCCCGCCACCCATTGGTAGAGGCATCGGCCTGGTTCTGGGCGTCACGTTCATGCAAATCTTTCAGAGCTTGGGAACGAATCATTTCATCTACCGTGGTATGATGATTGGTGGTCAGGTGCGAGCTGTCTTGATCAGCTTGATTTTCGAAAAATCTATGGTCATCTCCGGTCGGGCCAAGGCTGGTGGCAAGGCTCTCACGAACGGTACAACTGAGCAAAAACCAGATGAAGCGAAGGAGGACATTAAAGAGGAGAAGCCAGAGAAATCAGAGAAGGATAAAAAAGCTCAAAAGGCGGGTATTGCTGGTGATGGTATAGGTTGGAGCAACGGTCGGGTCGTCAATTTAATGAGTGTGGACACATACCGACTTGACCAATCGTCCGCTCTGTTCCACATCATCTGGACGGCTCCGATCCAATGCATTATCACTCTTGTCGTTCTGCTCGTCAATTTGTCCTACAGTGCGCTGGCGGGTTTCGCTGTTCTCGTTGTTGGCATTCCAGCCCTCACTCGAGCTATTCGCAGTCTATTTCGTCGCCGAGGGCTCATTAATAAGATAACGGACCAGCGGGTTTCCCTCACCCAGGAAATATTGCAGTCTGTTCGCTTCGTAAAGTATTTCGGATGGGAGGCTGCTTTTATGGAGCGCCTTGAGGAAGTTCGAGGTCGTGAGATCCATGGCATCCAAGTTCTTTTGGCAATTCGTAATGCCATCAACTCCGTCAGCTTGTCGCTTCCCATTTACGCCTCCTTCCTTTCGTTCATCACCTACTCACTGACCGACCATGGCCTCGGTCCCGCCGAAGTCTTCTCTTCGCTTGCGCTCTTCAATGGTCTGCGATTGCCGCTCAACCTACTACCCCTCGTCATTGGTAGTGTCGTCGACGCCTGGTCGTCGATGAAGCGTATCCAGGACTTTATGCTTTCCGAAGACCAGGAAGACAGCGCCGCCTTCAAGCCAGAAAACGAGAATGCCGTTGAGATAAGCGACGCAAGCTTTACGTGGGAACGGACGCCTACACAAGAGAACGACAAGGCAGGTGCAGCCGGCAAGAAAGGTGCCCCTAAGAAAGGAAACAAACCACCCGCAAAGACAGAGAAGGGCGCAGAGACATCAGAATCGAACTCTGATACCGCTAGCACCCTCGTGGATGAGCGTGAGCCGTTTAAGCTTGAAAACCTCAACCTCGCAATCGGGCGCAAGGAGCTTATTGCTGTTATCGGATCCGTTGGCAGTGGCAAGACTTCTCTCCTCGCGGCACTGGCCGGCGACATGCGGAAGACTTCGGGCGAAGTCGTCCTCGGCGCGTCGAGAGCCTTTTGCCCCCAGTATGCCTGGATTCAAAATGCCTCGGTCCGCAAAAACATCCTCTTCGGCAAAGATATGAAGCGTGAGTGGTACAAGGAGGTTATCAAAGCGTATGCTTACTATCACCCTCCATCAATAGCCAGTTTGCTAATTCTTCATTTAGGTGTGCCCTGCAGCCTGATCTAGATATGTTGCCAGATGGCGATGCGACCGAAATTGGCGAGCGAGGTATAACCGTATCTGGTGGACAAAAGCAACGACTTGTACGCATTCTCGAGTCACTCATTTCCCACATGCTCCTACATACTCTCGAGCCTCCCCGAGAGTGAATCAAACCTGTACCACAGCTGAACTTTTCTAACCTGTAATTCTTTAGAATATCGCCCGCGCTATTTATTTCGATGCCGATATCGTACTCATGGATGACCCTTTGAGCGCCGTTGACGCACATGTTGGTCGACATATCATGGACAACGCCATTTTAGGTCTATTAAAGGACAAGTGTAGGATTCTAGCGACACACCAGCTATGGGTTCTAAATCGCTGCGATCGTATTGTCTGGATGGATGGCGGTAAAATTCGTGCCGTCGATACTTTCGACAAGTTGATGGAGAACGAGCCCGCGTTCAAGAATTTAATGGAGACGACGGCCGTACACGACAAGGATGATGAGGGTGAAGTGGCTGCCGAAAAGGAACCCGCCGAGAAGAGTAAAAAGAAAAAGAAGGGCCAGGGTTTGATGCAGGCCGAGGAGCGTGCCGTCTCTAGTGTTCCGTGGTCGGTTTATGCTAACTATGTGCGAGCATCCGGCAGCATATTCAACGCATTATTTGTCTTTTTAGTGCTTGTGATTGCTCAGGGCGGTAATATCGCGACAAGTCTATGGCTCTCGTACTGGACCGCGGACAAATTCGGGTATTCCCAGGCCGTTTACATCGGGGTCTATGCTGCTCTTGGAACTGGTCAAGCGATCTTCTTGTTCATATTCGCTATCATGCTAACGATATTCGGAACGAGGGCGAGCAAAGCGCTCCTTCACCAAGCAGTGGTAAGAACACTACGGGCTCCCATGTCATTCTTCGACACAACGCCTCTCGGGCGCATCACGAATCGGTTCTCGAGGGACGTCGACGTCATGGACAACAACTTGGTGGATGCCATGAGGATGTACTTCTTGACAGTGATAACCATTATCAGCGTATTTGCTCTCATCATTGCTTTTTTTTACTATTTCGCCATTGCCCTTGTCCCGCTTGCCGCCATCTTCGTGCTGGCAGCATCGTACTACCGCGCTTCAGCCCGCGAAGTGAAGCGCTTCGAGTCGGTTCTGCGATCCGTGGTCTTCGCCAAATTTAGTGAGGGCATTTCGGGCGTGGCCTCCATCCGTGCCTACGGATTGCAGGGGCGTTTCGTGAGCGACCTCAGAAACTCTATTGACGATATGAACTCGGCATATTACCTCACATTTTCGAACCAGCGGTGGCTGTCGATCCGCTTAGATCTGATCGGCAACCTGCTGGTTTTCACAACAGGCATCCTGGTCGTGACATCCCGGTTCAGCGTACCGCCATCGATCGGTGGCCTGGTTCTGTCCTACATCTTGAGCATTGTGCAGATGCTGCAGTTCGCCGTGCGGCAACTAGCCGAGGTGGAGAACGGCATGAACGCCGTGGAACGTCTCTTGCATTACGGCACACAGCTCGAGGAGGAGGCTCCCGAGCACACTATCGACGTCCGCACATCCTGGCCCGAAAGGGGCGAGATTGTATTCGACAATGTCGAGATGCGGTACCGACCAAACTTACCCCTCGTGCTTAAGGGTCTGTCGATCCACGTCGAAGGTGGTGAGCGCATCGGCATCATCGGTCGCACCGGTGCCGGCAAGAGTTCCATCATGTCGACGCTGTTCCGTCTCGTCGAGATATCTGGCGGTCACATTACCATCGATGGCATCGATACCGCAACTATTGGGTTGCACGACTTGCGGTCGCGTCTGGCCATCATACCCCAAGACCCGACCCTATTCCGCGGTACCGTGCGTAGCAACCTCGACCCCTTCTCCGAGCACTCCGATCTCGAGCTATGGTCTGCATTGCGGCAAGCTGATCTCGTCTCCGCGGATGCGGGACCCAACGACAAAGACCCGGGCCGTATCCACCTAGACAGCGTGGTAGAAGAGGACGGGTTGAATTTCAGTCTCGGGCAGCGCCAGCTCATGGCGCTGGCGCGCGCGCTCGTCCGTGGCTCCCGCATCATCGTGTGCGACGAAGCAACGAGCTCCGTCGACATGGAGACAGACGACAAGATCCAGAAGACAATGGCAGAAGCTTTCAAGGGACGAACACTACTCTGTATCGCGCATCGTCTGCGCACCATCATCGGGTACGACCGCATCTGTGTCATGGACGCGGGCCGCATCGCCGAGCTCGGTACCCCGCTCGAGCTCTGGGAGATCGAAGGCGGTATCTTCAGAAGTATGTGTGAGCGGAGCGGCATTCGACACGAGGATCTCCTTGCTCCAGCTGGCGCGCCCCTAGCGCCGGAGGCTGGAGCGGAAGAGAAAGAGAAAGAGGATCGTATCGAGCCCGCTGGGTCGCCGTGAGGTGTGGTTAAGAAGCAAACACGGTTTTATATACCGGTGGTTTCATGATGTCACTGGCGGCATAGCGTTGAGATTCTTGCATATATATACAGTTAGTATTAAGGATATTATAGACATATTTCGATCAAGCATATCAATTATGATGTACTTTAACGTCTCAAAGTATTCTATTGTCCTTGGAGTTTGAAAGTAAAGAGTAGTATAGAAGGTACATCGAGGTGCCACCCTCATCAAAGCCTGAAAAGTAGAACGATACAATCAGCTTTGCATTTGATAGGAGTGTGAGCTATTTATTACCAACGCAACCCAATATGTATGTATACCTACCCGCCAGATTGCGTACGCAGTGATTTATATACATCAGTACCAGCACCGGATTTTCATTTGTAAGCACACCAAGGGAGGAATCGTGAGGTGGTATGATCACATGTGAAAAGGAGGGAAGGGAGGCGTTCAAAAAAACGCGAAAACACGTCAGAATGTGGCTGGATGGAGTGCTTTCTCGACCTGGTCTCAGCCACCTATACTACCTACCCAGTCCCGTCTCTTCCGGACAACAAATAGATAAGATGACTAGGATAGTTCACGAGGGGATCAAGGGTCTTCTGACGTAGCACTCACTTCTGTATCTAGGAAAGTCACACGGAAAACAGTTCGTCATACAACAGACTATGGCGTACCCATGGAATAGGTACGCGGAGAGGATCTTTCGGGTTTGTAGCTGCTTTGTTGATTCCGAACTACAGTATAGGTTATCAAGCATCTAGATAACAGTTGTTGTTTTCATCTACGAGAATTCGGCTTTGCAGACTAGGATGCGTGACAACACTGCTACCCAGCAGCACATGCGGTCTACGCGGAAACCATTAATACTATCAACAGTACAGATCTCACATACAGTGGACCAGGTTTCATATCTTTTCGCCGCATATGTACACCCTACTGACATATGTGAGGAGTCTCGAGGTTACATGCTCCCATTCTACTATCTATTGCACTTTACTTAGAATGCTCACATACATATATGTATCTATCTATACCACCAGACCCTCCGCCTACATCCGCTAGGATTCAACCCATCAGATACCTAGTCACCCACGCAACAGTGACTAAATCCCCAACTGCCGCTATCAGTGATACCAAGATGTTCATATATTCAACGCCTAGAGGACAGAATAAGCTGAATTGGAATATAGGGCTATCAAATTATCAACGTTAACGCTCGTTAACTATCATCTTTTTCTCCTATATGTCAATATTCGATAGTGATATACTCCGCAATTGGATACAAAAGTTAGGATGAGCCCCTATCTTCCGTATATACATATCTAGCTTCATGAAGATAAAAACACTCAATCAACTTCTACAACCCTTTTTGCCCCTGAAGAACTATTTCAGGTGCTCTTGCTAACAGGCTTTCGAAAAAAAATTGCGTCGATCTCTATACAAATGCAAGCAGCAGCCACCAATGGAGACCTACAGTTATAAAAACCACAAAGTTGAAGATATGTAATCTATTAATTGCGTACCGATGCCATAGGCCGCTTCCTGCCAACGCCCCTCAATGCCAACTCCATACCATTACATAAGACTTTACAAAGTCTTGTATATAGATAAAACGCTGGTGGCCTTCAACCAAACATTGCTTGGCTTGTTCTAACCATCCATCTCCATTAACAATAACAGGCCCGATTTGGCCAATTGTTATAGCCAAATGACCAGATACTTCCGATCCGTTCAACGTCGTCTAGCTCCAATAAATTACCCATACATGATTTAGCATGGATTCAAACGGTGTTCATGAAATTAGAAACGGGCTGAGGGTTGATTCCATGTGTTACGGTGCCCTGGTGGGGGGAATTGGTCCGGTTGGTCACCAAGTAAATCTTCGAGGAAGGCACTGGGGGCCCGGCCACTGGGCGGTCTGTTCAGATTAATGGAGCTTGAACTTAGGTTTCTCCGTCCCATCTCGGGAGGAGGAGCCAAGCTGGGAGAGTCGGGAGGGCTGGGCTCAACGGTTCGGCCATGGCCGCGCGAGTCTGGCCGCAGATTTGTCAAGCTGATGGAGTGGCCCTGAGCTTGTTGCGGAGAAGCAGCGCCAGACGCGTAAAATCCCGAAGGCAAGAACCGCGATTCGCGACTCGCGGCACTACCGACGCCAGCGGGGGCCGTAGGGGAAAAGAACAGGTTCGACTGGCTTGGTGTCGAAGATGGGATAGGACCACGGGATTTTCGGGCACTACGAGCGGCTGGGGCGTTGCTGAGAGAGACGGAAGATGCTTGATCGCTGTATTTGTAAAATGGGGCAGGCAGGGGGAGGATATGAGTTCTTGTCATTTGCCACTTGCTGAGCCAGAGTGGCACGCCTGACGGAACGGTGTAGTAAATAACTAACAACGATCCGCCAGATGAGGATGGCAACAGCGAATGCACCAAGGATAGCACCGACAGCGATGAAGACGGTACCCTGAGGTAGATTAGACTTCTGCATGAACGGGGCGTTTTTTCGTAGGAGGCACAGCTGGTGGGGGATAGCTGTAAGAGCCCGGAAGGGTTGGTAGTGCAGGGGTATCTCCGTTGTTGCTTGTGATCGACGGGACACTCTGTTGTGTGGTGCTAGACGTTGTGCTGGTGGTAGACGAGGATGTTGAAGATGTCTGACCTATGTCAGGCAATGACGACGATGACGACGACGACGTTGGCTGCGTGGTCGACTTGTCCGTGGTCGTGGTCGTGGTTGATTTACCTGTGGTCGACGACGGAGCGCTTTTTGAGGACGATGTAGACGTATTATCATCTGTAGTTGTGGATTCATCATCTTTCTCGTCGTCGTTCTTATTCTGCGCAACGGCTGACGACACAAACACGGCTGCCCAGCCAAACAGAATAGATCGTGGGCGCATGATGGATGGCTCGGCCGGAAATCAACTGGGATCGAAAAATCGTTGCTCCAATTGTCCAGAAGCCCGGTGGGGGACGGAATTGTGTAAGACGGTTCGGGATATGCAGTAGGTAGTCTGTTCGTCTTCGAGCAGAGCACGTCGGTAGTTCAAGATACGCGACGGCGGGAAAGAGCGCTGTCGATTGGGCGGGATGACGGGTTGAGGATGATGAGAACGACGTGGTACGGCCGGGCTATGCTGTGCGGCTGTGGACGATTGCGTGTTTTGGGAGAATAAGAACAGGGGATATACAATCGAGAACGAGTGACTAACACGATTGGAAGGACAAGGGAGCGCAAATAATCAAATGAATGCGGGTAGCATACAAGACAAGATTCAATGTTGCATGGCCAGACGCGGGAATGTGTTAGTATTGTCGGGCGTGTATGCGAAAGGAGAACGACAGAGGGCGACGCAACGAAGGCACAGTAGGCGAAGAATGAGGAATGAAGAATGAATGGGCCATGGCAGACAAACGAGCCGAAGAAGAGCCAAAAGGAGGAGGAGGAGGAACAGCTGGGCTCTGATAATATGTGTAATATGCGTAATATGTCCAGAAGAAGACTAGACTCTCCATCGATGGGGAAAGAGCTGACCAGCCGCTGGAAGCCTCGTGTTTCTCTGACTGCTGCCACATTCTGCCAGGTGGTCCGAGACGCTGAATGGGCAGTAGTCTCAGGATAGCAAAGAGGCTAAAATAGGGAGGTAGGTAGGTTAGGTTACCTGCCTGGGAGGTACTGTATGCACGCCACACACACGCACCCTTGGACCCCTACCCCAAAGCAGGACTCAAAGGTACCTTACCCACCAACCTACCTGTAATCTGTACTTATTAGCGCACCCCATTGGAGGCTGACAGCAGGTACCGAGTTGGGAGGCAGTTCGTGTCGTAAATAACTGTACCTTACATATATCATATGTACGTAGGTGGTAGGTGTTCGCTTGGACCAGAATTCGGTAGGTACTAAGGTTAGGTGTCTTCATATACAATCGACAGAAAAAAATAATGTTGTCTTACATGGTACAACAGCCTGCGTGACAGACAGCCTGCGTGACAACCTGCGTGACAGACAACCTGCGTGATGCGCCAACCGCTGCATCCCTGGCAGTGGTTGAACATGACGGCGCACTATTGCCACTAGAAAGTACCTACATATTCATTTCGGGATGCCTACTTACGTGTACGCCTACTACATGTATCATGTATGTATGTATGTACTGCTGTACTACCTACCTGGTACTATTTAGGTAGGGTCCTATGTAATAATTAGGGGACACGTGAGATTCCTAGGGCACGTTTGCACGTCACTGAAGGGTTCTGGCATTAAACAGGTTTGTGTTCAAGCAGATACTTTCGAAATATGTAGGTAGGCCTTGCTGTTACTGATTCTATTTAGGCGCATTGACCAGACGCTTTGGCTGTTCTTGGCAAGGTCGATCTTTTTAAGTCTGGGTTATTTTGGTATTTAATTCATTACTAGCTATTTTGGGTAATTTACACCACTATTGTGGGCCTACTATTCAAGATAGCAACAGGCCTTTTTTTTTTTTTTTTTTGTTTTTTTCTCGATACATACCTAGCATCTTTCAGCAATAGATGTAAAAGCAACCCGCTTCTCAACGTTCCGCATTATCAAGGCTAGGATGGGTATCGCCAAGAAGACACGCAAGTTTGCCACGGTGAGATACACCTGCCTGCCTACTGATTTTGATCACCTAAGTTCACTACTAACTGTGCACAGGTCAAACGCGGTAAGGCTACAGGCATCTCTGTTGATGATCCAGACTGACATGAGACAATTTGGAGTCATTGGCCAGCGAGATGCGCGCTTGAAGAAAAATGCCGGCAAGGCTGATGCCCAGAATCCCCAGAAAGCCAAATCGAGTGGCCCCTCTAATGACCAGGTTGTTCGCGAGATTCCTCAGGTGCCATCTGCACTCTTCTTCCAGCACAAGTTAGTACAGTTCTATCATCGCCGTAGAAGGATTGCTGTGCTAATATTCATGTAAAGTCAAGCATTGCAACCGCCATACTCGGTGCTTGTGGACACCAATTTTCTGAGTCACACGATTCAGCGTAAACTTCCACTTTTAGAGTCCATGATGGGTGAGTCGAGCCTGGATTGCGAAGCACCTGTATTTCAATTTCTTAGTCGCCCGGATTGAGCAGTCACGGGACGCCGATTTAATGTTCGAGGTCAGGAATCGTTTAGGAATCATAACTAATTATATCTATCTTGACAGATTGTCTCTATGCCAAATGCATTCCGTTAGTATTCTCGAACTCCGTTCCAGTTTGCCCCTGTTCCAGCGAAAGCCAAGAGAGAACAGTAAGTGGCCCGAGTAACTACAACAATCACTAACATTTGATATTTTAGGATCATTACGTCTTGCGTGGTAAGTTGAGAGATACCATAACCAACGCATTTGCATTGGCGTGTGCCCTCGGCTGATTCCTTGTTCAAGATGGCCGAATTGGAAAAACTTGGTCCAAAGTAAGTCAAAAGAAAAAAGGATACCGAAAAATACATGTCCTAATCGCTCTTGCAGATACCGAATGGCTCTGAGAATAGCTCGCGACGAAAGATGGGAGCGCATCACATGCGAGTAAGTACAATTTTGCGCCGCGTTGCTTCCTTGAACGTCTCAGGAGCATCACATAAATCCCGAGAAGTTTCGTTTATGGGACTATCACTAACTATGTCTGAATACAGTCACAAAGGCACATACGCAGAGTAAGTCCAGCCTAGCTTCTTCCACGCGCCCGAAAGCGTCTTCATATCCGCGATGCAAGAAGTCATTGTTAACGATAGGGCACAGTGATTGCATTGTGGACCGGGTCATGCGGCATCGAGTGTATATCGGTGAGTATTGTCATATTATTCCCCTTCGAATCCACCCACTACCTGGAGAATAAGACTTTGTGACCGAGCTAGGTGCATATCTGATGAGCTCCACAGCCTCTCACGACTTTCCTCCTATTGTTACTCTATAGAAACTATGCTAACTGTTTTTTTTTTAGTTGCAACGAACGATAAAGACCTCGTTCGGCGTATAAGAAAGATACCGGGAGTGCCAAGTAGGTGAACCCTTGCATTACGCCTTTTATTGAACTATTGTTCATCTGCGAAGCCCTTCCCGTATAACCTACTTACCCCTGACACTACGGAGTCCGCTTGAGAGCTTGTGGGTTACTGACACATATTAGTTATGAACGTTGCAAGAGGAAAATATGTCATCGAACGCCTTCCGGGAGCTCCTGATCCATGAACATAGCAACGTGCATCATAGGTTATTTGGCGTTCTAGGAGTATGGAGATTATTGGATCTCGTGGGCATACCATCGGAGTTTAAGGAAAACAACCACGTAGATTACTAATCATTTGCCTCGTTGCAGGTAGTGGATGAGAGTTACTATGTTTATTTGTAATTCCATCCTAACATCAAATGAGAGAGGTGTGTTCGTCGTTATGGGATGCCTTTGCATTTGGTTTGGGGACTGTAAAGAGAGAACGAGGCTCAAGCACTTGCCAATTTTGTCTACTAGATCCCGATATGAATCATCCAACGCTAATGCTTTGAATCACACCGTATAAGTAGAATAAGGTCAAATATGGCCCCTGAGGACTCATTCATCCTCGTCGCGTTATCCCTTTGGTGCCCATTTCGGCTAGATGTAGTTGACTCTTATGCACACGCAATATTGACTGACTTCGAAGTAGGAGTAATTCGGTTGCCCCCACTGTTGTTTTCCCAGCAAGTCATGCGCGGACTTGTACAAGGCAAGTCGGTATTATTTATTTGGAAGTCTGTTTCGTATCTCTAACTACTATTAACTGAAGGACGCCCGCAAACACTGCCGTAAGGAGGACCGAAAAGCCGCTAAAAAGCTGCATGCCAAGATAACCACTGTTGCTCTGAAGTATGGCGCCGCCGATCGGGGCGCCTCCAACTGATCCGATGCCTTTGAAAATGTTCAGGACACCCAGCCGGGTCCCGAGGTATGATAAATCTTCGGTGAGCAACGTTAGCACGACTGGTGCGAAAGCGACGACACCACCAGAGAAAAAACCGTATAGAACGGCGAAGGCAATGTTGCCTGCGATGTTGAACGCACTAGTCCAGTAGAAGATACTTGCGGCGGACAAGAAAACAGGGATGATGAATGCATTAATAACCCCAATGCGTTTGGCCAGAGCTGAAGGCATAAGTCGTCCGAAGATGGACGACCCGTTCAGAATAGAGAGAAGATACCTCGTCACGGGCAGTCCAGCACCTCCGTGCAGTTCCGCATACCCCTCTAGGTAGAATAAAGGCTCGAAGAAACCTAGGTTGTTAAAAAATATCGATACCACGTAGACGATGAATTTCGGGTCCTTGAGCCCGACACCCTTGAACAGATTTCGGAATGTGCGCTTTTTGGCATTTTGTGCGTATCGTGGGCGTGCCACAATGACAGCAAACAGGCAAAGCGCAAAAGAGATGAACCCTTGAACACGCACCGCCCACTACAACGCTTGGAGTCAGCTATCGCCATTTGGGGCGTGGTTTATGAGGATTTCGGAAGCCTTTAGATACTACTTGGCCCAATGGGAAAATCTTGTGTTCTGGAAACCACCAAAACAAGAAGAAAATGGTTTCTAGAATTACTCACGGGGAACCCGATCGCCGGCTGCAACGACTGAAAGACGATCGGGTAGATGGTAGCGGCAAGACCGCTTCCTAGTGTTGCTGTGCCCATGACCAAGGGCCGGCGAGCAGGCTTGAAATACGGCGGCACGATGGCGATCGATGGGATTGATAGGAAACTTGTCCCGAGCCCTGTGAGCACCCCCTGAGCTAGAAACACGGACCAGTACGCCGTGCTGATACTCGTTAACATGAAACCGAGCACAACAAAGATGGTGCCAGTCAAGAGCAACGCTCGGCAGTGACCTGCGTCATACAATGGCCCTATAAATACTCCGACAGCCATTAGGAACCACGACTGGATTGAACCAATCCATGAGATGTCCGAGGATGAGTATTCCTTCAGCAAGTCTGTTTCATAGTATCTCTGGTAAGCACCAAAGGTGTTAATAAGCCCACTGAGAAGATCAGTCAGTCGATTACGCGACAAATCGACGATAAGGCAAGGCCGGTCTCACAGAGTATTCCCATACAGCATGACTGCAACACCCAGAGTCAGTTATCGGCATTTGAACGTGATCCACGAGTGTCTCGGAAACCGGGGATAGCATCTTAAGACACGATTTTGTCTCGGGAGGGACCCTTCGAAAGTCGCCAACAAAGAAAACAATGACATAGATATAATTACATACAAGAAGCAGTGACTTGCAGCCAAGCCACTAGACCTCCGTTCGGTGGTCCGGCATCCTGAACTTCGGTGAGCGGAGGCGGAACGTCAACACCTTCGGTCGTAGAATCTTCGGACTCGGACGTCACCGCAAGTCGGGGTTCCTCATTGATCCCAACGTTAGCTTCTTTTAATTCTGACATTGAAACTTGAGACCAAGATACAAGGAAGCTAATCTCATTTCGAAGTTGCTCTTTCTCCGCAGGAATTCGGAACAAAAATAATCATTAATATATGACGGAAAGGAACCGACGAATCACGGAGGAAAAAAGAGGGGTCGATTAGGGCTCTTCCGCAAGAGAAGAGAAGTGAAAAGGCGGTACAGTCATATATACGCCTAATTGAGTCACTTGGATTGGAGGGCATCATTTTGTTCTGCCCAGTGAAAATATAACCCCGATCGGCTTGCTAGTCGGGTAAGAAATGTGTGGATACGGTGATTTGCTGAGTGTGTACTGGCAAATTTGGAATCCATCGATGATCGATAAACCTGGGACGATAGATGGGAGCATTCACATATTGTACGCACATATATGTTTATACATATCTTGAGTCGTGAAGTTTGAGTTGTGAGTATATCAAGGTCAAGGACATGCTGAACTGTCTACTGCGTAGATGGCTTGTATGAATGGCTTTGCAAGAGAACCTTGTAGTCAGAGTGAGCCTCTCTATTGGCCAAAAAGGGTAGTTAGCGCTAACATGACACACTTGGCAGGCTTGGTACAACTTGAGCCTGCTGCTCCCTTGGATTAGTGATACCTTGCATTCATTTCAACTCAAGTTATATTGTACTGTATAGGGGCGGCATCAGCCTGTAGTCTTGCCGATACGCTTTCAAGCCATCAGAATCAGACGGGATTATGGTCAAGTGCTCAGGTAGGTACCGGCCGGGGAATGAACCACAAAGTCCCATTGGCCAGAGATTTGGATGAAATGACATCCCTCCCAGAAGATGAAGCAGTGCCTATGATATGCCGTACAGATGTGGCTGTAGTGCTCCACCTAACGTGAACACATAACAAGGTTTACAGCCGAGATCCAGCCACAGCTTATTCCATCTTGGTATAGGTGGCTCGTGCACAATGTCCACGCTGCTAGACTAACCCGAAATAGCGTTCAAAGAGGGATCCTCGTGCCCCACAAATACGTGGGTACCTGCTTCATCCCTGAGCCTGAGATCACTCTGTCGGCTGCTCCACGTCGGCCGCTCCATGCCAGCCAATTTCAACTTTTCGACGTTGCAGAAACACTTTAACCTCTCCCTCAGCCATTTCACGGCGGCGCTGTACTACTTCTGCCGCCACGCCCTCGACTGGCCCTCTCTGCCCTGCATTTTCGCAGCCGCATCATCCTCCCTCCTACGCGACCACTGCTCCCCCATCAAAAACGCCTTTGTCGACGACGTCTGCGGCATCCAGCCCGCTTGGCGCTTTGTTCAGCACCCAAGTCCCACACACGTCAGAACTCCCTAATCCTGTCGCGTGGACACGGGTTTCGCGTTGTCTAGCCTGCCTCTGTCCTGCCTCTGTCCTGCCTCTATCCTCCCCGTCCCCCATCCCACCAGCCCAACCCCAGCAGGCTCAATTGCCGCCAACACCACCGCCAACCCAAGAACTATCAACACATCTCTCGTTGCCAATATACATGTATGGTTGCCCGCGGCTCCTCGGCGCCAGATATGAGGGTCGGTGGGTAGAGGAAGCCACATCCGACATCCCTCCACACCATGGCCCCGAGCGCTGGCTATCGGGAGTTCTTCCCCAACGCTCCTCGTGCTGCTAGAGACAAGGCCAATGAACGAGAACGCGAGCGACATAGCAAGGCATCGGCCCTCTCCGAAAGCCATCCGAGGACGGCTACTCCTGCTCACCGCGATGCTAAGCACGACGTGTCCGCCTCGGACCCTGCGCGACCACCAAATCAAGATTCCTATGCCGAGTCCTCGCAAGGCGACTTGCTCAATGGTGCTGGATCCGCCAGTTCTCGTGCTAGTACCGCCTCCTCTATATTCAGCACCAATAATAACTTGTCTGCTGCGAATGCCGCTGCGTATGCCTCGAACAACGCCGTCACTCCGCTAACCGCTGCTGGCTCGCCCGCATACAATAGCACTACCCGACCCTCAAAGGATCATACCGCCGCCGCCGCTGCTGCCCATGCAGGCAAAGCTGACTCTACGAGCCTCGCCGCCGCTATGAAGTCGTCTGCCACTCCCCCTAGTGTCGTCAAGCGCCTCCCGGCCCGAGACCCCAACCGTCCTACACAGGGCATGAGATGTATACACGACCCGTCAACTGATAAGACATTATCGTCGGTGGAAAAAAATCCATGAAACCTAAATACAAAGCCTTCGGCTCGGTACGTGAACCAATACTATACTATATTACGTTATGTCATACAAATGGCGGGAAGGGGGGCGTCATCTGATTTTGGTTTGAAATACTTGGCTAATAAATCGCTGTATAGGAAGATGACGCCCCCCCTCCGACCCCGCGCCTCTCAAAGGGCAGCTGGCTGGACTACATCAACGTCGACTTTCACCTACCAAAGGCACGGTTGCGGCAGACGCCGTACAACCTTAAGGCCTATGCTTATGATCCCGCCACCTCGATTGGACCTGGACCACCGACGCAAATTGTAGTTAGTGGCTTCAACCCGTTGATCATGTTCTCAAAAGTCGCGACAATTTTTGCTTCGATTGGCGATATAGCCGAAAGTAGTAATAAGATGCATCCTGATACGGGGAGTTACCTGGGTTTTGCTACTTTCCGTTTTCGAGATTCAAAAGCGCAACATCGACGACCAGCGATAACTGCGGTTGACGCTGCGAAGAGAGCTGTTAGGACAATGCATGGACGCAAAATCGAAGCCAACTATGTCAAGGTTGACTTTGACCGTGATGGGAAGAAAAGTAGGCAAATGCTCGAGACAATTATTAAAAAAGACCGAGAGGAGATGGCCCGAGCCATGGCTACACCGCCTGTGCCTGTAGGTCCAAGGTCGCACGCTGACAACTTTCCTCCTTCCTCGCGGGCTCAGAGCGAAAGCCTCACTGGTGTGAGGTCCCAATCCGATGGCTTTTCTCGGGCGCCCCCCACTGCCCCAAAGGGCCCTGCTGCCGAACGACAGCGGCCACTGCTTTCCGACGCGACGAATTGGCCGCTTTCTATCAAACCAACCTCATTTTTAGCTAGCACCCCGTCCGTACCAAGTACACTCAGAGGCGAGCCTTATATTTTTGTTTCGGAATCCAGCGTCCCTGTAATGCTTACAACTGTTCCGCACATGAAGAAGCGTCTCAAAGCCTACTATATTGATGATGTTCTTACGGATCGTCTAGGGTACTATATCATCTTTCCTAATACTTCCCGAGGTCGCGAGGATGCTGGCAGGTGTTTTCAAGCCGCAAACGGTAGTGCATTTTTCACCTATAGTATGGCGATGAAACTGCACAATGCGATACTCCCGAGTTCATCACATTCAACAAGCCACCCTCGGCCTGGTGACCTAGACAAGCGGCCGGTTGGAGATGTACGGCACAGAGAAGAGCACCAATACCGACCTCGAGAAGAACGACGTCAACTCGAGGACAGTATTTTAGAA
This sequence comes from Xylaria polymorpha, assembly GCA_003426235.1. Classification (NCBI taxonomy): domain Eukaryota; kingdom Fungi; phylum Ascomycota; class Sordariomycetes; order Xylariales; family Xylariaceae; genus Xylaria; species Xylaria polymorpha. Next base: position 61,131 of record NQIM01000007.1, read on the forward strand.
GAAGAGAAGAAGCAACGGGCACACAACTTTGATCCTGTCATGGAGGCTATCGAAGTTGTCCGCCGTGAGATGATGGAGCATTTAATTAGGCACATACGGACAAAGGTCGCAGTGCCTGCGCTTTCCACTTTCTTGGATCCTGCAAATCATGTGGCAAAGAGGCGCAAGTTGAATATCGAGGACCCAGCGGGGCCCCTTAAGCCCATCATCAGCGTCGAAGATTATGATGTGTCGCCTGTCAGCACTCCTAACTCCCGTGCTGATCCTATCGAACGTAGGACTGCGCGTCTGAATGTCACAGCACTACCTCGGATTAGAAAAGTCAAAGGCCAAGGCGCTGCCCAGCGGAATTATGGTTTCACGGACCCATTCGCCCGCAAGCGGCCCTCTGTGGTACGCAATGCCTTCCGTTCCTTGCATCATCGTCTACAGCCACCCGATAGCGACGACGAGGCATCCGAAGGTGAGGCTGAACGTGAAGTTCGTGACTCTATCGCGCGCGATACCGAGGAACCCGAGTCGCGTCCCCGCAGCCGCATGAGCACAGACGAAGATGGATTCGAAGATGGGTTTGGTGATGAAGATTCCATGACCGAGGCTAGCTTCTTGGCTAGTGATGGTGCTGTAAAATCCAAGAAGCGGAAACTGGATCTTCACGTCGAGGCCGCCATTAAACGCCAGAAAAAGTCTGACGAGGAGCTCTTTGGAGTCACTATCGATACTTTAGAACATGAGTTCCCTAGTCCTACTGCGGACATCACTCTTCCAGACGCTAATGCAGCGGCTACAAAGGGGCCAGAAGCAGTAGAACTACTAGTGCCCGTTGAGAAGACCACCAAAGGGAAGAAGAAGAGTACTATTAGTAGGACTAAAAAGAAAACCAAAAACAGCTCTTCGAAGAACGGGAGGCAATCAAGAAACAGCAGCAAGAAGCATATGTTGAGCAAGCCCTCGATCAGGCACAAAAGGTAGACGTATCAGAGTCCGAGGCACCGCTTCGAAAACCTTCCATCGTCGAAGAGGTTGAGGAGTTGCTACCTAAGGATGATCGCTTTTCCGATAAAGTGGTTTCTGCCCTGCCTATTGCTTCAACCTTCAAGTTAGCGCTAGAGACAATCCCAGATCTCCAGTTTGAGTCCAAGGATCAACCGGATATTAGCAAGCTTAAAAAGAGGACTATTCCGAGTGAAGTTGGAGACCCTCGATTATGGATATGGAAGCATAACCGGATACGAGAATTAAACGCTACGAAAGAGATGCCACTGAACGGCCCACTTACAATTGACGGATACTACGTTCCGAACCCAACAGGCTCGGCTCGTACTGAAGGTGTAAAGAAGATTCTCAACTCTGAGAAATCTAAATACCTCCCGCACCATCTCAAGGTACAAAAAGCCCGGGAAGAACGACAACAGCGAGCCGCAAAGAAAGATACAAGAGATGCTGTCGCTTCGGCTGCCGAAGCAGCCAAACTCGCAGCAGAAAAACTGCTTGCCAAAGGAAATTCCAGGGCCAACCGTGCTAATAATAGACGCTTTGTGGCCGATTTAAATGACCAGAAAAAGACACTTGGCCAGGATTCAGATGTACTGCGATTCAACCAGCTTAAGAAGCGGAAGAAGCCTGTCAAATTTGCACGTTCTGCCATCCATAACTGGGGACTTTATGCCATGGAGAATATTAACAAAGATGACATGATCATCGAGTATGTTGGCGAACAGGTTCGACAGCAGATTTCGGAGATTCGAGAGAATCGTTACCTGAAGAGTGGTATAGGTAGCAGTTATCTATTTCGGATTGACGATAATACGGTTATCGATGCTACAAAGAAAGGAGGCATTGCTCGCTTTATCAACCATAGCTGCATGCCTAATTGCACGGCAAAAATCATCAAAGTAGAAGGCAGCAAGCGAATCGTCATCTACGCTCTCCGAGATATAGCGCAGAGTATGTCCCTTCTTTCGACCACTTTCCCTTCTGAGACTAGTAATGCTAACTCTGCGCATAGATGAGGAATTAACATACGACTACAAATTCGAGCGCGAAATCGGGAGCTTGGACCGTATACCCTGCCTTTGTGGTACTACAGCCTGCAAAGGGTTTCTCAATTAATCTGTATTACTCAGCCACAGCTCTCAACACAGCTCTCAACGTTGGCATGGAAAGGCGCTACCGCCACTGGAGAGGGTCTTTTCTACTTACGACTCTCCGGCTTAGTCGCTTCCTTGGTCTCATGTTCCGGTTTCTCCTTTTCATACCTCCTGGTGCACCCCCACACCCTTGGATCGGCTTCGATATATAGTGCATTCGACGGGCGGTTTTTAAAAATGGGCGAACGGACAGAAAGAGAAAACATGTAATAATAGTTCTGCATGTGCGCTCGGTCATACACACAACGCGCGTGGCAAGTCGTTTTCCTAGCTCGATTTCGCGCAATTCATGCTAGGGTTAAGGGTCCTAGCGTAGGGACCGAATACACGGACAAGTTGGTGGCCAACTAAATGCGGGCACGGCGAAAGCAACGATACTCATCAACCCTAGACATCCTAGGGACTGCTAGACGATAGGCATCAGGGGACAAGATATTCAACCTCCAAAATGGGGATCAACGCCAAGGTACTGTACATAGGCAATGATCCTGTGGTGCCTCGTATCGCGATCACGTGGGGAAAGATCGTAACGAGGACCAGGATTGGTAATATAATTGTGTATGTTCAACAAGGAGTACTGCGTAGCTGGAGAGGGAAGTAGAAAGCAGCTGAAAAGCGGCTGAAATTGAACAAATACATGCATGTAAAACTGAAAATTGTGCTGTTATGCTGTTGTGCTGTTGTGCTATGAGGTTCGCAATTAAAACAAGGACATCCAGTTTATCCCGTAAATTCATAAAGGGCAGCTGCAAGGACACTGCCACTGGTTTTAAGCATTCTAAGGGCGGTGACTGCCCCTTCGCCTATCTACAACGCAATAGCTGCTGCGCCCGAGGCGATTCCAGCAGCATGCGATAGAAGGTGCTCCTTGTCGGTGTTATAAAGAGAGCGGGTGTTTAGTAGGGGAACTAACTACCTAGGTAGCTGAACAGAAATCTAGGCGAACCACTACGCGTAGGTCGTCAGCCGCAACCTACATGTAACATGTAAATAACATGTTTTATTTTCATAGCCTATGATTTTAACACAGCCTACAATGTGTTTTTAGGATTTAATTAACGTTATAGTTTTAATAAAGTTTCATAATATATTTAGGCAATTAGCAAGCAGAGTCACTTTGTTTAAGAAAGTTTACTATATCGAAATCAAACCCGAAATTCAGGCATAGGAGTGAAGGAGTGAAGGAGTTAATGAATCATCAATTCATAGGTAGACATATTGCTTTTATTCGTACAACACGGGCCCCAGAAGTCGGGCTGGGGATGATTGAAGACCACTTAGTCCAGCGAGCCTGTAAGCGAACCATACTTTCCACGATGGGTAGCTCTGCTTTTCTAAGAAAACATCTCTAAACCGTTCCAAGGATTATTCATGCCCAGAACCAGCAATAAGGAATAAACCGCAATTAGCCTGTAGAATAGAGTAGGTAGGCGGGCTAGCTACCCTCAACCCATGTGTATAATCGAACAGGGGAACCCAAACACAATTGAAACGCCGATCCGATCCAGAGCCCAGGTGTTTGTTTACCAACGAGTCACTCGTACACGGGACGACGCGAAGTCAATTAATTCTCTCGGAACGCCAATAACCTAGCTTCACCCACCCCCGTGATCATAAGATATGATGTGTGTGTGTGTAGATAGGCTTTAACGCCTCATCAGTCGACGAGCTTGAGCTCAAACTCGTCCTCATCATCGTCTAGAAACACGGGGGTCTTGTGCTTGATGCCTAGGAGGTCGTCTTCGTCGTCGTCGCTGCATTCTACTTCGGGATTGAAGATGGACAGGAAGGGAACGCGCTCCCGCCACGCGTGATCTTCGTCAGCAGCGGCGGCGGCGGACGCCTGCTTGTGCGCGTAGAGCGCTGGCGTGATGGTCTTGTCTGAGTCATTGGATAATGTGGTATTGGAGCGAGGGATCCCGCCCCTGTGCGTGGATGTGGACGTGGATGTAGATGCTGGTGTTGGCGTGTTCCTTCTGGGATTGCTGGTTGAGGTTTTGGTTCCGGTCAGCAGCGATGCCGTGGCTCGACCCTTGTTGTACCCGATTGTCGTGCGTGAAGTAGCCTCCAGTTCACTGGCCGACTTCTTGGGGACTGATGGGAGTAGAGAGCTACCTGGTCTACTAGTTCTGAGGGCTGGCATAGCGAATGATGATGATTTCTTAGGCGGAGGCTTGCTGAGTTCCGAGGCCTTGACCGCCTTTCTCTGCATGGACTTGGTCGTATCATCCATTAACAAAACATTGGCTGCATTCCTCGATCGGACTGTTGATAGCGCTCTTCGAGGCGCTGGCAGTTTCGAGGAACTAGGTGCTTTCTTGACTACTTTGGTGGCAGATGCTAATTCGGCCTTGACACCCCATTCAAAGTCGTCGAGATCTTCCTTGATCTTTCTCTCACCTTCCTTTATAGCCTTTCTAGCCTCCTCCCGCAACTGTCTGTCGCGTTTAGAGAGACCGTCCTCCCCAATGGGGTTGAAATAGTATTGGTAATAGCCCTGCATCATGTGTTCTGGCTTCAATGCGTCGAAATTTATGACGCCATCGGGAAACACGTCTGATTCGTAGGGGAGGCCCTTGGGTTTTGGAGGGCAGTACTCTACCTCATCTTCGCTCAAGGGACCTATCTCTTCTGCGTGGACCTGCAGCTTCTGCGTCTCTGCCTGGGGCTCTCTCTGCTTGGGTCTAGCCGTGTTCTGGGGCTTGACATGTGACTGCTCAATCTCTCTGACAGCGCTTTTGACGTTGACAGTCTGCAGGCCCTTGGCCTTTGCGTTCGTGGTCTTGTCACCCAATATGGCTCGTGCGCGTTGTGCTATTTGAAGGTCAGCAGGGCTCCTTCTGAACAACATCTCTGGTTAGCAGCAACTTACTCATTGGGGTGGCGAAATTTGACTTGTCGCCGCCCTTGAAGGCCTTGGAAGTCATGGCACGGGCACCATTCTCGTCGTTCAGTGGCACCTTCATGGGAGTCTTGGAGTATTTTGCCCCAGGCGTCTTCGGTGCGAGCTGACGGCTCGTCTGGCCCTGCTGTTGCTTAATAGCAGCGCCATGCTGGTGGCTGGCCGCGAGGTTCTCTTGGCCGCGGGCGGCGAGCATCTTGTAAACAGGACTTCCGGAGGCTCTTGACGTGTGAGCCTCGGTAAATTCGATTTCCCGTACCCCCGAGGAAGCGGAGGAACTTTTTATTTCTTGTATTCGTCAGCCAATTTCAGCTGATAATTCACGAGTAGTTTATCATCTGGCGTTGTGAATGTTTTGTGGTTGTTATGGAGCTTGAATGAGTGTTTACGGAATTAGATTGGATGACGGAGACTGGCAGGTCTGGATTGTTTAATTACACTACTTTCAATCCAGGTATTGGAGTTGCCGGGCAACTCGAAGCATAGTTTGTAGCGCTGCAGCCAATCGTAGCGGGGCAGGCAACGCCCTAACAGCCAGCCCCTAATCAGAGCTATGCGACTGGTTGGGACGCTCATTACGTAGCTAGATTGGTGCACCGCACTAAATACCTAAGTAGGCAAAGTATTTTCTACAGTGCATATGGTTGTCCATGCACCTAGTAAGAGGCTGTAGATATACTGTATTTTAACAGTGCAAATTGTTGAATCTGCCTTGCCCTCTGTACTTACCTTCCTTCAATCCTACCAGGTACATACCTACTCCTGCTAAGTAAAAGTACTGGTAGGCAATGGACAGTGGGTGGCAGTGAGCTCCGCCCCCTAACCCCTAACTTTTGCTGCCTAATGTGCAGTTCTGCAGCAGACACAGCAGCGACTGCTCGTACACAGTGGTCCCTGCCAGCAGGGTGCTAGGCTGCTAAGCCTGCTGGGGAGGTGACGGTCAGTCAAGGCGGGGCAGTTGCGGGTGATATCCCCTCTTTACACATGAAATTCCACGCCATTCATCCAGTCGATCTAACAAGCTCACAGCTGTCGTCCTTTCCTTTATTACTTCCTCCCTCGACCTGCTTTCGTTTGCCCAACCCACCCGCTGCTTTCAAACCACGAAACCACGCTATTCTATCATCCGTCCGTCTCTCAACCTTCACCTTCCTCTTTCCTTGTCACACAACCCGCCAACACACACCTGACTCAACCATGGAACGCATCAAGGAGGTGAGCTGCTGCTGGAATCCCGCTCCCCTTTCTTTACCCCACCATCACCAGCACCAACAACCACAACCGTGTTGATGCGCCTATTTGCACACCAACCCCGACAGACAGCTTTTTGTCTTCCATTTTGAGCCGCCCTCAGATGGTGGCCTATCCCCTACACGACTACGCATACTAATATTACCACCCGCTGTAGCGCATGAACCAGCTTCGCCTGGAAGCCGACGAGTCTGCCGCCAAAGTTGAAGAGCTACAGGCCAAAATCAAAGCCCTCGAGCAGGAGAACCTTGCTAAGGAACAAGAGATCACCTCCCTTACCCACAAGAACGGTCTTCTCGAGTCCGAGAACGAGAAAATGGATACCTCCATCAAGGAGCTCAAGAAGACGGCCGATGAGAGCCAGCAACATGGTACGCATAACGAAACCCTCCAACGAAGACTGCAGCTGCTCGAGGAAGAGGCCGAGCAAGCTGATAAGACCCTTCGTGAGACAAATGAGAAGTAAGTCACATACCCCCAAATGACGAGACGGCCAGAGACCAGGCAGCAACTAACTATCGTTGCTTCTAGGCTTCGCCAAACTGACGTAAAAGCCGGTCACTTCGAACGCAAGGTACAGGCACTCGAGAACGAGCGAGACCAGTGGGAGTCCAAGTACGAGGAGATGGCCAAGAAGCACGCGACCCTCCAGAAGGACCTGGATGACCTCCAGCAAGAGATCGGTAACATCTAAATACCCACCCCGGCACACCCGATTCACACCTAGAGGACGGCGTCGGAGGAGAGGACGGGACGGGAAGAAGGCTGTTGACGGCGAGATGTGTGGCTATAGGTTTCATTTCCCTAACACCTGTTATGTCGACGTACCTAGAGGGATAGCTGTGCAGCGGATCGACCAGCTCACGCTGTCGGGTCTTGTTGGAAGAGGTCATGCTGAGGGATTGTAGAAGGGCAGGGATCCACAGACAGACTTAAAAATGTGAGGGCGAGTCCTCCTACTCATCGAGCAGCATCACCTATGCTATTCGCGCGCAACATCACCATGTACAAAGCACACCTACAAAGGGGCAGCTCGGAAATGATTTTGGTCAAATATTCAGTCCCTAGGCCTCCTTTTGCTCCTGGCTTTCTGCTTGATATTCGTAATTTGCCTCTCCAGCTTGGTCTCGTATCTGAACTTCTGTTTCTTTTTGGTCGAATGCTGTTCCTTGCCGTGTCTCTTCTCCGGTTGCGCCTCCTGAGCTTTCTTATTCACGTCTTCCTCTTCCTCTTCAGCCTCCGACTCTTCTTCGTCGGGCCGCGAGCTAGTCAACCCATCCTTGGACACATTGACGGACTCTACAGTTACCGTTGTAAACCGATCCTCGTCAATGTACTCCTCTTCGTGGTCTATTACGTCCGGCTGTAAAGGCTTGTCCTGGAACCCGCCCCATTCCTCTGCCGTGCGATCATCGGACGACCCATTGTCTTCATCCTCTATGTATCCTGCCTCGGCCGCTTGTTTCAGGGCATTGCTGACACTTTGCACATGTTCCTCAATTTCTCGTTTACGATCCTCGCGTATCTGTTTCACGCCGCCTCATCAGTACAACACGATGAGCCAATTTGAAACCAGGTGAGCTCGCGGCCACCAGCTCAAACTCCATCGTACCTGTCTCCTAGTCTCAATCTTCTCCAGCCGAGCCTGTTCGGCGGCTTGCTCCTGGGCGTGCTTGGCCCTCTGTAGCTTTCGCTTGTGGAAACCCGTCAGGTATTCAATGCGCGCCTCGTCGTCGAATTTGATCTCTTCAATTGTATGTTGCCTCTTGCGTTTCTTGGACGGTGGTGCCAGGAGCTTTTTGGGGCGCGGACGGGCGAACATGGCGTCTGGGTCCGTATAGAATATTCACAATTCTTATGTAGGTTCGAGACTAGGTAGGGTAAGATACAACTGGAAATGATAACTCTGGGCTGCGCTCAGAGCTGGATTCGGCGAATTTCTGTTTGCAATGCACTGCAACTTTCGGCGCTGATAAGGCAAGATAAAAAAGTTCAGCGCTTGTTCACCAGGCTTTGGACCGCCCCGACCCCGCGGAGGCCAGTAAGATTTAGGGGTGGCGGCAGGGTACAAGCACCATGAACATGGGCCTGTGCTTAGTGGGTCCTACTGGTCCTAGCTGCTGAGGCTGAACAACATTGAACGTATGCGTAGTGCACCTTTGCTTAGTGGCCCGTACCTCTACTACCCGCATATGTAACCTATAGTTAGGTAGTACCTAGGTATACATTGCTGCATCGATTGCTCGTAGGCTCCGACAATTGAACGTCTGGGGACTCGATAGCCCCTTCATCACAACGAGCAAACGCCGCATCTCCCACCGAAAGCAGTCGACAAGCAACGAACGAACACGATGCGTCTGTCGGTAGCTGCGGCCATCGCAGGCTTCTGCGCGTCGGCGCATGCCTTCTCGGACTCATCCCCCTTCATCCTGTTCTCGACAGCCAAGTATGTATCCACTGCCGAAGCTGGGTTTGAAAACATCACTGACGAACGACGGTGCCGTAGACTCACAGACTCGATAAGCAAAGACCAGCTACAATCGAGCTCCAAGGTCCTCGAAGCGACGAAGAAGTTGCTCGCATCCTGCCCGACGAACCACTACCTCCTTGTCTCGCAGCCAAACCTGAACGCGGCACACTTGAGCTCCAAGGCCGCCGTGCCGAAGCTCAGCGACTCCCTCAGTCATGCGGCTAGCAGCTACAGTATCGCCGAGGTCGCGGGCGAGCTCGATGTGCGGTCCGTTGCCGCCTATATCCGGGAGACGTGCGAGCTGCCGCGCTCCGCCGTCGATGTGATCGAGCTCTCACCTGTGCCGTCGTCCACCGCAGAGGGCGCAAAGACATTGAAGAAAAATGGTTAGATATTGCATCTTCCGCCCCTTTATCGAGTTAAACTTTACTCCTATGCTCCTGAGACACGTCGAGCTGAGAACGTGGGGGGTTATGGTGTTTGTTCCGTTTTGGTCATTAAATGCTGATTCGTGAGACACTCTGCAGACGACGAACTAGGCGCCGTCCTCGAGCAGTACAAAGCCTCCGCGGGCGACTCTTACACCGTCATCTACGCCGGCGGGCCCCGGACGGAGAAGCCCCAGATATACACGGCCGAGTTTACCGACAGTGGTGCGGGCCACACGGAGCTTAAGAGGCAACTTCACGATGCTAGGAGTTCTAGGAGACAAGAAAAGAGGGATACTAGGCCGCTATTTGAGAAGTACCAGTACTTTACGCCTGGTAAGTCTAACCCATAGGCCTTCTTATATACACATTGTCGTATAGACAACGATGCAGTAGCGCTAATGCAGAAATCTATATAGGTATCTTCATGGGTTTCATCGCCTTGATCATTTTGATGTCCATCCTGTACGTCGGCATCTCCGCGTTATCCAGTCTCCAGGTCTCGTATGGTGCCTTTGATAAAGAGATGGGACCCGCGGCCCAGAAGAAGCAGCAATAGATATATACTCGAGCTATCTAATATACCCAGCATTCCTCCCCCTCTCTTCTAGATAGGCCATGAGGGGGCGAGAGGACTGGTAGCATGATGCTTTACAAGACATCAAAGAAACAAAGTGTACGAATTCTATCGTCAGGAGTTTGGGGCTAACGGGCTAGTTAGCATAGAAGCTTGAAAGGGGGCTTCAGGACGTAAAGCACTGTCTTCACTATTATCATCGCTTGTGTCAGAGAGGATTATGTGTATAGGTACCTAGTTAAAGAGTTCAAATCAGCAATAATTTGTGTGTTTTTCTCTCTCTTGATTTCTATACCGACAGAAATGCGGTTACAAGTAGATGGTTTATAACTTTTTTTCTTGTGACGGCTTAGCGAACCAATGGATTTGGTCGCTTGATGATGTGGTGATCTTGTCCCATACATGCCAACTTAGTCTAATGCTGCCACGCTGATATTCATATGATGCCTTTTTGCTTTTCCCTTCGTACCCTTTTACCATGATTCCTTGCAATTTTGTCCCCGGCTGCACCATCATCGTGATGGGCATGAACACGCATTCCAGTTACGTTCGCCGGTGCCTCTATGAGCACGACCATCCTCGATGAATAAACGCCCTTTCATATGTGAATATTAACCACCTTCCGAGCCGAGGTAATAGAGACTTCGTCTTCTCCTTGATGCGTTTCTCTGCCCAGGACTGCTCGTTCACATAAACCTCATCCCTTACTTTCCACCTTCTGCTCAGCGCTGTCCTCGGCGGCACCATATATGCCGACCTACTTACACTGCCGCTAAAAGCTCGGGGGGAAAGAAATTCAGAAAATAAAAGCAAAGGATGCACCGTGTCTCATAACTCGCCGCGCAAACTCCCACAAAAGCAAACCGGGAAGAAGGAGGAGATTGACCCTGAGAGGAGTCTCGGATCAGACGAGGTGACTGGGCAGCAAGAAGTTGGCGATCCCCTCGCGCACGGCGTATTCGTGGCCGCAGGCGGCGCACACGAGCTTGCCCTCGACCATCTGCGTCTCGAGAAGGAGCCCGTGCAGGTCCTTGAGCGTCTTGGCGTCTGCCCGCAGGGCCTCGGGCGTCGGTGGTGTTGCGGGCAGGGCTGGGAAGCCGAGCTGTTTGGGATCAGTACGTGAATTTGGAGGTCATTTATTGTGGTTTTCTCTGTTTATTCTTGTGGCTATGCATGTATGCGGCGAGAGAGAGGGAGAGGGAGGTGGACGCTGATGGCGGGTACGATATGGGAGAATAGAGTAGAGTAGAGTGGTGAGGCCACATGAGTCATGATAGGGGAAGAGCAATGGATAGTGAGTAGAAAGATTCTTTCTATGGCAGCACCAAAGAGAGAAGAGAGCGGTTGTGATATAACTTTCTTATCAACAACTGCCCCTCCAAACCTGGATTTTCACCACACCTCGCACTAACTGCGCCAACAGGCTTATGTCTAGCGATAAAAACCAGAATATCACACCACTTAAAATATATCACATACCTCGGTAGCAGTGGTAGACAGCGCAGCCCAATCTATGCGGGGCAGCAGGTTGACGAGGAAGTCCTCGTTGAGCTCGATGTCGTCCTGCACCAGCTCGGCGTCCTTGGGGTGCAGCGGGTACGAGTCGGATTGCGTCTTGCACGTCTTGACGGCGCACGTTAGAAAGTTTAGGCTTAGAACCTTCATTTTCCCCCTCCTTTCTTTAGTTTTTACTATTCTCCTTTCTGGTGTTGCCTTTTTAAGGGGAGAGGGTAGTGTAGGCTTTTTGTGGTTGGTTGGTTAAGTATAAGTTGGATTGTGAGTACTTAAGTAGGTAAGTAGAAAGTGGGATGTCAAAATTTTGGTGGATCTTTTGGATGGCTTCGAAAAATTCCCCATTTGTAAAGTTACCCAGTTAGCCAGCTACCTTTAGGTGTATAATACCACCACGCAATTGATATCTACTCCAGTGCAGTCATCCTCAAACTAGGCCACAATCTTATCGTAAAAAATACTACACAGTTTGTACAACATCATACATCTACTTCCCAGTTACTGTATATATCACACACATCAACTACGCCATTGTCTTCTCAAATCCCACGTCGTCGCGCTCATCTCGGCGCTGCGTCCAGCGGACGTACGATCCAATGGCAGCAATCACCACAAAGAACAGGAAGCCCTTCTGGATAACAGACCATCCTTCTGATGACGGAACATCTGCCTCCTTGAAGGGATTTCCCGGGGTTGCCGGGGTTGCCGGGATTGCTGGAGTTTCTTCTTCGCCTAAGACGCCTGCGGCCCATTCAGCCGTTCCTGTGAGTCCTGGAAGAACGAGTAGACTACGTATCAGCGAAATGCACCACAATCAAGGACGAGAGTAAGGAGCGGATGAATCTAATGATGGTTTTTTCTTGTCCATTTTTTTTCTTTACGAGCCAGCGAGAGGAATAGGAAGAAGGTACATCTGGGTATGTGCAAGCATGTGTCTATAGTTCCACGTGAATACCTTCGGGGGGAACCTCCAACTCGCCACTGTCCACGATCTTGACCGTCAGCTCGGGCTTGTCACCTGGCTTGGTCTTGGCGTTCTCAATCTTGGTCACGATATCCATGCCCTCCAGCACCTCGCCGAACACGACGTGTCGGCCATCGAGCCAGCTGTGTTAGTTCATGTCAGTCCACTAGTTCGTCTTTCCATATTGAAGCGAGGGTGCAAGGAGCCTTACGAGGTGATGACGGTGGTGATGAAGAACTGGGAGCCGTTGGTGTCCTTGCCGGCGTTGGCCATGGACAATAGACCAGGCTTGGAGTGCTTTAGCTTGAAGTTCTCGTCCTTGAAGCGATCACCGTAGACTGTAATCGCAGAAGCGTTAGTAAGACATCAAGGAGCGGGGTCGTATCTGAAACAACTGAGACTTACTGGACTTGCCACCGGTGCCGTCGCCCTTGGTGAAGTCACCGCCCTGGATCATGAACTGCTTGATGACACGGTGGAAGGTCGAGTCCTTGTAGCCGTAGCCCTTCTCACCAGTAGCAAGGGCGCGGAAGTTCTCGGCGGTCTCGGGGACGGTCTTGCCATAGAGACCCATGACGATGCGGCCTAGCGACTCATCGCCATGCTGGATGTCGAAGTAGACCTTGTGGGTGATCTTAGGGCCCTTACTGGCCTCGGCGGTCTGCGCAAGGAGCAGAGCGCTGAAACCCAGCAGCAGCAGTGCGCTGACGAAAAACCGGCGCACGTTAAACATGGTCGGCGGTCTCTATTGATCGAGTGATCAATGGATCAAGAATAACTCTGGGGTTCCTCAGTAATTGTTATCGAACAGAAGGAAGTAATCCACCTGTTCTGTTTGACACAAGAAAGGAAGAAGGGAAGAGGAAGCGGCACAAATAGTCGAAACAGCGAAGAGGACACAATACCTACCCCAGGTAGCTCCACGCTGACCTGACCCTATCGAGCTGCGACAGACCCCTGAAAGGCCACCAAAGCTGCACGCTACACTGCCGTATCGAGGTGGCACTTGGACGATGCGGGGTGTCGACAGTGTAAGCCAACTGTAACACTACGTCTTAGTCCACTAGAACGGTGGACCCGTCTATCAGCAGTAAATCAGCCTGATAACCTTACTTAGAAGGGATTGGCCCGAGCGTCTAAATTTGGTCTCGGCTCAGCGAACATGAAGCTTCCGAGACTGTATCGGATTGGAATCTGAAGACTTCGAGCGCAACGGCCCAAGTCAGGCGATTTGGCGTTTGTCCACAACCCAGTCCACAATGGTAAGCCCCTATTTCGAGACATATTATATATCTATACATGCTGAACTGTGCCAGGTGTCCATATTAGGAGCGAACTTCCATGAGAGGAAGCTGGTGAAGGTACGCCGATGTCCCTCCTTCGCTTAGTCTAGTTCTTCTCTATTCTGCACGGCTCCCTCCAGGCCGACACGCACATTCCAATGCCACGAGCCAAAATGCGCGGTAACGAGAGGATGTGATATTGGAGGCCCGAACCACGAGTACTAACAACCAATGCGCACAGAAAGCACTTGAGAGCTTCTACGGCCTCGGGCCCCAGGCCTCGGCGCGCATCATGGCGAAATACACAATCCACCCGCTAGCACGCCTGGGGACGATCCCTGCGAAGACGGTGACAGCCCTGACGGCCGAGCTGTCCAATATGACTATCGAGAATGACGCACGCCGCATCGTGCAGGAAAACATCAAGCGCCTGCGAGACATGGGCACGTACCGGGGCCGTCGCCACGCCATGGGTCTCCCCGTCCGTGGACAGCGTACCCGCACCCAGATTGAGACGGCCAAGAAGTTGAACACCCTGGAGCGCGGTAGCAGTAGCTCGCGGTACTCATAAAAGGGGAAGAGGAAGAGAGGGGTTGGGACTGTTGGAGGGGGCAGAGGGAGGGACTCACAAGAAGAGAGAGGAAGCTAGGCCGCCATGCTCGAGGTGACTAAGCAAAAGGTTGAGGCGGCTTCAATTGAGCGTAGAATATGCTATTTGTGCAGACGAAGGAGAAGAAAGCATTGGGCCTGGCGTTACGAGAGGGTTACAGCATAAACCACTATAGCCCTACATTTATTGTTTATGATGTAGGGTCTTGTCATCGCTGTATTACCACGAATCTAGGGAATACATTTTCCTTGTACAATACGAACGAGATCTACGTCCCCAATATTGCTGATTATTTTAGACAAGGGAGCATAAGCTAAGTTATGGCTACTATATATCTGAGTTATCTGCCAGTACATTGTACCTCTTTTTCGCTGGATATTATATTTTCCAGATCTCTTTGCATATTTTAGGTATATATTATATGGTGTCGTACTGAGAAATATGATAATTAAATACCTTACAGCGTAGGAGAAAGGGGGACGAGGGTAACTAACTCTGATTCTTTTTCAACAGTAGGTAGCAACGAAGCAAGCCATTACTAGGTAGGTACTAAGGCAAACCTGACGCCTCGAGTTCTGACAAACAATCCTGGTTAGGGGCATAGTATAAAGTTTATCTTGTTTGCCAATATAGCTTACTGTGTGTACTACAAGGTGTTTTGAGTTGCCACATGCCAGCTAACCCAGCACAAGACTCACATTACCTATCAACCCCCTTCCCCTTAATAATCAGTCATCAACATTTCCGCCCCAAAGAGATTCGCCAAATCGTCTTCCATAATTGGCTCACCCCGGGCCTGCATCTTGGCAGCAACCTTTTCGACGTCAGCCCAAACGCGGAGGACGTTGCCGCCAACGATCTTGGCGGCGTCAGCATCGGACACCCCACGGCGCAGCAGCTCAGCGATGAGGTCCGGATACTTGGAGACATCGTCAAGGCCCTCGGGCGTCTTCTGGATGCCGTCGAAGTCGCTGCCGAGCCCCACGTGGTCGTATCCGATCAAGTCCCCGATGTACGTGATGTGGTTGGCGACCTGGGATAGGGTGTTGTTGGCCGGGTAATAATCCGGCACTCCGTTCGCATTGTTGTTGTCTACGCAACTGACGAAGTCGGGCGAGAAGTTGACTGTTTATATCAGCGCCTGGCGGTTTCAAGGGAGGCGAGAGGTCATATGATTTGTCTAGCAGACAGGAGAGATTGGGGAAAAACACAAGAGATGAGGAGAACTTACCCATGACGACCGAATTCCGCTCCTTCACGAGCTGGAGAACATGATCTGGGACGTTGCGAGGGTGCGGGCACAGAGCATACGCAGAGCTGTGGCTGAAGATGACGGGAGCCTTGCTACCGGTCCACTTCTCCTCGCGGCCGGCGAGCACATCCACCATCGTGTCAACGCTCACGTGCGACAGGTCGACGATCATGCCAATGCGGTTCATCTCGTTGATGAGCTGCCTGCCCTTGACGGAGACGCCGCCCCAGTACGGCGGCGCCTTGTGGAACGGGTTCTCCCACAGCGCGGCGTCGGCGTAGATGTTCCCGCAGTTGTGCGTTAGGGTCGCGTAGCGGACGCCCAGCGCGTGGAACCGGCGCAGGTTGGCGGGCGAGTTGCCGATCTGGTGTAGCCCCTCGATCCCGAGCGGCGAGATCAGCTGGCCCTTCTTGAAGGCCGCCTTGGCGGACTCGCTGTCCACGATGCCCGAGAAGGAGTCGGGATACGCGGCTTGCAGCCGCGTCATTAGGTCGATTTGTTGTAGCGTGAATTGGACACCTTGTATATCTCATGAGCTGGGTTTTTCTACTAAGATGCGGAGGTGGGGAGCCTCACTGGCGAGGTAGTTCTCCTCGGAGTAGTCTGAGCCGTTGGCTGGGCAAGGCGTATAGACACTCCAGAAGGCACCGCCGTTTTGCCCTTCCTTTAATCGGGGAAGGTCTACGTGGTAGGCCATACCTCCTCTTGCGAAGGCCTCGGTGAAGTTTTGCTCATAGATGTGGTTGTTGTACAAGACCCGGATGAGGATGGCCAGGTCATTGTGTCCGTCTGTTATTACGGTTAGTAAGTTGTTGATTGTCACAGATTTCATCATTTCATCGAAATTCCACGAACCGATCAATGGTGTCTCTGAGAGAATGTTATGCACCCTGTCTTCGATGGACATCGGGCGGAGGCGCGAGTACCCCTGAGCGAGTGGGTGATAGCATCGCGACCTTGGGTGAAGCAATGATCCGAGTATCGTCAAGATGAAGGCCCATCCTATGAACACCTTCACAATTGACGCTCGTGCGCGAGGCTGTGCCGTGGTTTCGTCGTCAAGAATCCCCTTTTCAGACATGTTGTTTAAGGCTTACTCTCCCGTATTACCTAAGGGAGTGCTATTCTTAGTATAATCAAGCCTCAGTGTTTCGTTGGCAAGGTATTGAATCCCGCCGAAGCTAAAACATGCCAAACCAAACTCCCGGTGATTGAAAAACCAAATCACTTCAGTAGTTGACAAGCAATGAATGATGTAACACCAAGATATTCACAAAAGAAATGAGATGAATGAATGTTCGGCAAAGCTATCAAACTTCCTGATATGTAAGCAGTTATCGGATGGCAGGTACCTTATGTAGGTAGCTCCACCACGGCTCCCGAACTATCTATACGTACCACAATCCGATGGACCCTGGGACATCCATCTTCGGCACCCGAAAGCTGAATCTTTGAAATACCTATAACGTATACATACTCGCTCCAGCCCTACAAGAAAGAAAGTCTTAAACCGATACCAAGAAGTAGTAAGATGGTTCTAAGAACCTCCGATAGCATACCTAACTTTGCTACTATTACCTTTACCCCAATTATACCGAGTTAAGTGTTAGGTGACTCGCATTAGCGCAAACTACGATTGAACAGAAAGTCGAGTCAGTCAGTTGGAAACCCATACACTCACTCTATCTCTCACACAGCACTCGCATCTACTTTATCTTACCTTAACAAACGGCTCAGGCACCACTATAAGTATTCTTGTGTGTATGTGTATGCGTACTGCAAATAGGTAGGAAAGCGGTGATTTTGATGGACACAGGCAGATTACCTATTTCGACTCGGAGACACATCCCAGCAGCAAACGAACTGTGGGCACGGCCAAGGGTAGAAACGGCGCCAAGTGGGATTGGGTCCCCGTTTATGAGGCCTCACGTATACTTTATATAGAAGGTCGTGTAAGTGTTCATATCCAAACACGAGTTTATGTAGAGAACAAAATAATTCGGCATGGCTAGGTTGAATGATACAGCGTGCAAGAGGCATCTATACGAAACTGCTCAGTGACTAAAACATCCAATCATCCAATATCCAGATACATTAACATGGATGCGCTGAGGTGCATTACCTCTATGCCCACTGTACATGTAGGTACACCCTGCAGTCCTACATACAGTACAGCAGCCCTGGAGGTAGGTACGTATGCCTAAGGCTACTGTACCTTAGGTAGGTATAGCGCAGCTCAGCCTCTTGATACGGCACTAAAATGAGACCCCTGTGCGGCTGGAGCGCCTTTACGTGGCCCCTATAGCGTCATCTGTCCAATGAGTTCGCATCTTGACAGCGTTCCACTCGGCTTTGTTCAGGCTGGAATCCTGAAATCCTAGACGGGATGCTGGGGGCTTGAGAGACCCAGATAGTAACCTGGAGAAAGTTGAAACACGCCAGGAATTGTTGATTTCTAGCCCACGAATTTGTCCGCCATCTGCCATCTTAGACTTAGACTACCTTAGTCCAGCGCCTACTGAACCTGTACAGACCGTCGTCCTGTTGCTTTCTTTCTTTGTTCCTTCTTTGGCCACACGCTAGCATTAGCATTCTTCTGCTTCTGTTTCCAAGCTGCTATCCACCTTACCTTAGGGCATGCATAACTTATTGGGTGCCTGGCATCAGACGATCAGGACTACGACTTACAACGAGAGAGATCAGCAGCAGTAGCGCTCCGCCGCCATCACCGATATAGACGGTCTACGTGCGCAGTCGCAAACCACCACTCCTTTACCTAACTACCTACCTAAGCACCTACCTTGGTGTTTCTATCCCTGCCGCCGAGCCACGTTTCGATACCGGCTTGATAGCTACTTGGACAGTTGATCACAAGCGATTAACAGTCCCTCGCCAGCCAGCGCCGACACCCAACCCGTGAACGAACCGTCCGCTGCCATCTTGCGCCGTTGCGATGCCGGGCTTCGCAGATTCCTTCTGGACGCCCGACTATGCTGCAGGTGAGGCAACATACCTGACTCCCAAACCCTCTGGTTTCTTGCGATTTCTTAGCTGACCCGATCCATCGCAAAAGGACTGGGCGTCCTGTTCACCAAGCTCCAGCAGGGTGTCCAGGAAGATAGACAGATTCTGACGATAGCCCGCATGAGAGCCGAGGCCGAAGAACTCTATGGCCAACGTCTCGGAGACATAGCCCCAGCGGCTGACAAGGTCTCAGGTGGTTTCTCGCGTGATGATGGCGCGAGTGTTAGAAAGGTACGAGCTTATCTTGTCCTGAGCCGACAAATGAGCACAAGCGCTGACCTATTTTTGCTCTTCCCAGGCGTACGAGGGTGTGCGGACTGAGATGGAAGACGCCTCACGAAACCACCGGAAAATCGCCCAAAGCATCAGGGATCTGGTCGTCAACCCCTTTTCGCGCTGGTGTGATGCGCACGAATCCCGTATACAGGACTCCCAAGACGAACTCCAGTCTCGTATCAAGGCCCACGATCGGCAGGTCGAGATCGTGAAGAAACTTCGAAGCGCTTACTTCAATAAGTGCCGTTTAGCGGAAGACATCGAGGAGGAGAATAAACTAGCCTTTCAAGACCCTGAAACGAGCCCCAAAATCAACAAGAATATTCCTGAGATCAAGGTGTCCACGCAGAAAGAAGAGCCGGAAGATGAGGTCTACGAGATTGGAGACGAGACATACGAGCCTGAACAAATCAAGAAAATATTGGCGCATATGATGAACACCATCAAGATGGGAGAAACCAAGGTCCCAATTCTGGGTACCTACCCGAACACGTCTTGCGGTTCTGATATTGTCGAATATTTGCAAAGGCACATGGGGACGACGAGCGTCAGTTATTCTGAGCGGATCGGCCAGGACCTTGTATCGAGTGGCTTTCTTCGCTTGGTTGGCAATGTCGGGAACAACTTCGCGAACAGCTCCAAGCTCTTCTACCAATGGCGCCCTAAGGCTTTCCAAATGTCTGGCCTTCCGGAAAAGAAAGCCACGGTCTCACGGACGTTCTCAATGCCTGCGTCCGACAGCGGCTCCGATTCGCCTGTTGTTGGTGCGGTAAGTGAATACCTTTCTGGCTGGAACGTGCTCAACAACCAGCACCCCAACGAAACACCACCAGAACGTATGCGTCGCGAAGCGCGAGAGACGGATGAGAAGTATAAGGCTGGCGTCAAGAAGCTGGATGAGTTGCGCTGCGACTTAGAGGAAGCCATCTTTGTTCATCTTAGATTTCTCGAGCGCTGCGAACTAGACAGACTGAAGGCCATCAAGACCGTTGTTCTCGATTTCTCGGGCACCATCGGCAATGTCATTCCCAGCCTCCAGTCGACGGTTGATCACATGATTCTCTATCAAGAAACTATTCAACCGAGCGGCGATTTACGATATCTCTTAGAGAACTATCGAACAGGGAGATTTTCGCCCAAGGTTGTAACGTACGAGAACTACTATAACAAAGTGGACGAACAAACATTCGGCGTAGACCTAGAGGCTCGAGCGAGAGCTGACAAGAAACGTGTGCCTATCATGGTCACAACCCTCCTCACCTATCTAGACCATCATTACCCTGATCTAGAGGGCGACGAGGCTAGGCGCGGAATATGGCTTGCAGATGTGCAGCTGCCTCAAGTCCACAAACTGCGGGCCAAATTAAACAATGGAAAGCCATTCACCCCAGAGGTCTTGGCCGAGTTTGATATTCCTACTGTCGCTCACTTGTTAAAACTCTATTTACTTGAACTACCCGGTGCGTTTAAATAACTCTTTTGGTATATGAGCTTCGACTGACAAATGCAGATTCTCTTGTGTCCTCACATGTCTACGAAATTATCAGAACTATTTACAATACGACCACAGCTGACAATTCAGACGACGCGCGCGTCGCTGTGCTACAGCAAACCCTTTCGCAATTACGGCTAACGAATATCGCCACGCTTGATGCCTGCATGAATCACTTTACGAGATTGATAGACCTGACTTCAGCCGATGAGGATTATGTTCAAAACTTGGCGACGACACTTGCGCCTTGCATTTTGAGGCCACGTGTAGATACGTCATTGACGATGGAGGAGAAGCACGCCTCCCGACTTATCCGCGATCTGTTTGCCAACAAGGATGCCATATTTGGCGAGCTGAAGCGCATGTCGAGCCTCTCACACTCGAGTTCCGTAAATAACAACCGCCCTCGTGCCATAAGCACGGACGAGAGCAACAGAAGAGCTCACATGGAGGAACGACAACGTGCTCTACTGGAGAAGGCCGAGAAAGCTGGTTCCCGTAGCCGCGCCACGAGCCCGGCACCAGGTCCCCGTGGTAGTCACAGGCGCGACCGTAGTACCGGTGGCCCTGAGACGCGCTTCCCAATCGCCAGCCCAACCACAGGAAACGAGCGTCATCGCAGTAGCCTCGGTTTGCAAACGCTTAAGAGGCAGAGTCTTGAGGTGCCTGACGGACCCAGCCAGTCGCCAGCAGAAGTTAACGGTGGCACTAATGGCGACTCTCCGAAGCATGATGAAGGGGTTATATCCAAGCGCGATAGTTTAGGACGCACCAGTGCGCGATTTGCGGGAGGCCGGCGCGTCACACTCACGCAGGGAAGCACGCCTTCTACACCGAAGTCCACTGCTGCTGATGCTCGGGCTGGTAGCGAGACACCCACGCAAGACCGGGGCGTCACGCTTGTAGATGCGCCGATGAACGATTAGTAGCGTTTTCCTGCGCCTGTCTTCCCAGTTTCCGAATATTGCGAAATTAGGGGGGAAGAAAAATAATCTTGTTCGAGTTTGGGCCCACTTACTTTTCTTCACGTTGATTATTATTATTGATAATGCGAGCTTTGGGAGGGGGGACGCGCAAATCGATGGCCATGGTAAGATTATATCCATTCTACTCTCTTGTACGTGGCGTCGAAAAAGGGAATGGCGGGGAAGTAGAAAAGTTAGAGAGCGAGAGACTTATATCCCTATCCGTCCCTCTTATCCTTTTCTGCTGGCGGCATGAGTTAACTTCTCTTGGGAGGGACTGCCCTCTTTTTTTTTTTTTTTTTTTCTTTTCCCCATGGGGTTCAAGTAAGGAAGGAATGAAGGAAGGAAGAAAGGAGGCGAGCGCATATGTTCGAATCCGTTACGTCTTATCTATGTACCAACCAACCGAGCCTGTACGTAGTGTGTATGTATGCATAGGACGTTTTTATGAGGCAATGGAGAACGCTTTTTTACTTTGTGTGTTTCTAATTTGATATGGATTCCCTTTCTGCATATGGGTGGCTATTATACTTCACATCTTCGGGTGCTATTGTAGTACCTCGCTCTATTGATAGGGTCAGGTTCTGACTGGTGATATATGGCATTGTATAAACCCACGAAGAAAACTAGAATGATTAAAGTGCATAGCAGACAGACAGACCGTTACGAGACTAGGTAGGAATATCGACTGTGTTAAGTTATTTCTTTATTTATGGATAACCTACTCAGGACGGATACTAGGTTAGGCGGAGTATGATAGATAGGTAAATGCCTGACGCCATCTATTCGATCTCAACCGGCAGTTTCGCCTTTTTCTTCTTCGGTTTAACGACACTTTGTTCTGCTCCTGCTGGTGCATCTCCAATACCCTCATCGATGATCGCGACTTTCTTTTTCTTCTTCTTAGCCACCTTGGTTACCTCCGGAATCCCCTCTCCCCCGTCTTCTTCGGCCGTAGCGCTAGACGTCTTCTTCGTCTTGCTGGCCGTCTTCTTTTTCTTCTTGACGACAGTGCCGGCAGCGTCAACCCCCTGAGCGACCTGGACGCGTTCTTTGGCACGTTGCATCTCGAGCCGCAGACGCTCGACTTCTTTCATGGCCTGCGCCATCTCTGCTTCCTCGCGCTGCTTGGCCTCCGGGTCATAGGCGCCGTTGTCTGCGCTGCCTTCGAGGTTCAGACTTCCAATATTTGTCGAATCGACACCTAGAACAGACTGTTTGAGTCGCCTAGCACGCGCTGCTTTCGAAGCAAGCGAGCCTGAGTCGTTTTCAGAGTCGTTCTTGGGTGTGCTCTGACCACTGCTGGCCAGATTCTCGTCCGCTGCGATGACAATCCGCTGGCGCGGTTTCGGCCGGGAAGGTTTGGATAGCTTCGCGGAAGCATGGCTCACGCCGGCACTAAGTTTTTCAAGATCGAGCTCCATGATAGGGATTGAATCGACATCTAGGTCGGGACCGTTGGAGTTTTGAAGAATGTTATGTATGGGCGTTGAGGATCTTTGTATCGAACCAGTCGCTTGGATGTAAAATGGATCATCTCGATTCTTTTCCAGGCGGTCTAACTTCCGCCTGGCTACTATGTCTGCGTCGAGATAAGATTCCTCAGTAGGCTGCTGGTAAGAACCAATTGTCTCATGGCGCTCGTCTGCTAAGCGTGTAACCGCGGGTTCGGAGGCAATATTGGTAGCAGGGGGTCGTTGGTAGTAATAGGTGTCAAACCCATCAGCTTCGTCGGCTGGAATAGACATGGAATCAGCAGATGCCAGCAAGAAATTAAGATTCGAGTTAATAGGTTCATCGAGATCTAGTCCTTCGGGGAGTGGTACGTTCTTCTGTGCGCTGATGGCAACTGATTTTAATTCCCAACCGACGAATAAAGATGGGATTGCTTGTGTGAGCAGTAGTGGAGTATCCTGGTGAACCAACTCAGTCGATGGCTCCTGTGCAGATGCAGCTTCTACCGTTAATTTGAGCAACTCGGTGAATTCCACTGACCGCTCTTGGACTTCTAGGTTTGGGTGAAGAGTCAAAGTCTCAAAAGTATGGACAATGCGAGCCATTAAGAGCAATATCTTGGATTTGTGCTCAGCACTCCACCGTGTCAGGTGGTCCCCTGCTGTTAATGAGAAAACCTTCATAGCAGCCTGAAGACTAGCAGCTAACGGCTCTGGTGAGGCTATTCTGGGGATGAGCTGGAGCAATAATCCCAGTGTGTCTTCTGGGGCCTCTAGCTCTGTGGCGTATTCTCCGATAATCCAAGCGACCGGCCCCAATACCCCTGAATTGAGAGGATGGCCCATGGGCGTATCGTTTTTGAGCTGGTTTGAGATAATTTCCGCGGCTTGTAGGCAAGCGCCGCGGACAGCTTGGACCTTGACAGCTACATTTCTTAACTCGTTACCGATCTTTTCAGATATATCGCCAGAGTTGGACCTTCCAACGGTCGGAGGAGTTTCCATATCGTCCATCTTCCTTGGGGTGGGAGCGATGCGTACAAGTTGAGTTAGTATATCTATGTACCACTCGAAATCATTTAGATGAGTATAATTGTTTTGAGAACACATATTCAAGATCCTATTGATTACATCGACCCTGTAATCATCCGGGAGGGGTGGCATTTGTTCCGTTGCTTTTTGCGTCGGGTTTATCGTCCTTTCTAGATCCTCGTCATCCGAGTCACCGGGGTTGGAGCTCGAAGTATTGGTCCCGTTTTTGCGATCTATAGTCAATGATAATTTGAGCTGCCTCATGAGACGACTGACTATGGACACCAGATTGTCATTGCTGACCATGCCCTGGACCAGGTCTAAAGCTTTTATGCGAATAGATATGTCCGCACTATCGATACATTCGAGAATGACGTCTTCCTGTTGTGCAACTAGCCAAGGGTGCGTATCGACGATCTTATTGAAAGCAAGAAGTGCCACATATTTCACTATATGTCGTCTCATAAGTAAATGCGCATCCCTTTAGCTTTTGGTAACTCACAGTTAGGATCTCCGTCAACCATTATCATGCTTCGCAGCTTGTTGACGCAAAGGGAGGCAATCTCTTCCTTCCCAGTTGTATCGTCTCCGCTCCCCAAGATACCACCTTGTATAATCCCGTTAATGCATTCATACAACAGGGACATAGCAGGCGTGGTTTGGATGATTTCGGTTAATGGTGGCAAGAGTTTCCGAACGAGTCGGGGTTCGAGAGGTGTGAGAGTAGCAAACTTCAACGTGTTAGCCAAAGAATCAGGCTAACCGAGTGAGAGGATCACGAGGAGCCATACCAACTTGATTAGTTTTATTGCCAGCCAGTTGTTACCACTGTCAACAAGTAGTTCAAAAAGTCGGGGGGGCTAGGGAGAGAAAGTCGTGGGGCCGGCGCCACCCCAACTCGCAGATCACATTCACAATCGCAGCGGTGACACTAGAATCTTCGGATCTGTCCATCAATCTCTCTTTGATCTTCGGCCACGCAGCACGAAGCGTCTCGGGATATACTAAGGCTAGTCTGTAGAGGGTAACGATTGTTTTCTTCCTAATGGCGGGACTGCTATGGCTTAGACGAGGCAAGATATCTGAGAGAACGGAGAGCGCAAGAGACGGTGTGATAACGTGAGGTAGAGTTATGATGGGGAGAGCGATGGTGGTCGTCGACGTAGCCGTTAAATCCTAGACATCTGTTCAGTAATACGACACATAAGGGGCCTGCGGGAGGAGACCGACCTTCTTGAGGAGGTTCGTGGCCAACATCAAAACCTCGGTATCCGGGCGAAAGCTCTGAATTGCACCGAGATACCCGACACGCTTCTGGTGATACTTCGAGGAGGCCATGACCTCGAGGACGTTGAAGGATGCCCAGGACATGTCATGGCCGAACATTTCCAGGTATATCAGCTTCAGCAGGGCAATAGCCTTCAGGTCTGTGGCACACGATCGACATCGGTCAGCAAAAGGCTCGTGGTCGGTCCGAGAAGAGGCTGCTAACCCAAGTCCTGGCTGCGGATCTCGGAGCGACATTCCCTCAAACAATTTTGGATGTACTCCTTCTCGTTGCCTTTGTGGCTTCTCAAGCCTCTGATGAGGTCATAGAGGGACTTTTCAAACCTGATATCCCGTTAGTAATCCCTCCGGCTCTGCGAGACGTAGCCAGCGTGGAAGGGGAACACACATGGTGGACGCGGGCCGCACATGGGCGGTGCGAGCTCGGCTGCGTGCCTAGGCTAGGGGGGACGGGAGCTCGTCTATAAGTCCGGGGAGCTAGATAGATATGTATAGGGGAAAAGCATCGTTGCGAAAAGACCGAATGGACAGCGTAGAACGGGTCAATGCGCCGGCAGATGCGACGGCAGAGCTACAGGCAGCTTCGATATGGAGGTGTGCTCGCGGGACAAGCGATGGCGAATGTTCACAAGACAACCCGACCCCACGTATCATTTTGTTGGGGGAGGTGGGCTGCTGGGGTGGAGTAGGAGTGGCATACTGTACGGTCTACAGTATACAGTACGTCAGACACCTTTTTAGCGATGGTCTACCTAGCTATGTACTGTACCTATTTATGTAGCTTAGGCTAGGTGGGTACCTACTTAGGTATCCTGGTAGGTATGGTAGCCTAGCCGGAGACATTTCACTGGACACCTGGACTTCGATCACTCAACTACCTAGGTAGGTAGAATAATAGAATAGCATACCACAAGACTTGCGGCCGAGGAATCAGTTCCTGGTGTGATCCCGTCTATCTGATATTACCAATTGACGACGATTCAGGGCGGTGAAAGCCCAAAACAACACCCGCATACCATACTCTGAATTTGGGGCAATTGATGTGACCGATCATGTCTTCCTCATTCCTTCACCCTCCTGGTCACCTCCCTCCAGCCATAGCCTTGCACCATTCGCAGCAAGCTCCCGGCATCCTCAAGAACTCCCCAGGCGCCATATCAACATCTATCCTTCAGTCTCTGCTCTCGGCCTCCGAAACACAGGAGTTGTGGACTACATATGAGAACCTTTTGATCTCATGTCTTCGGACGAGTAATGACGAGTCTGCACGCCAGTTCCTAGGCAGACTTGTTAGCAGATTCGGCGATGATAATGAGCGCGTTATGGCCCTGAAGGGCCTTCTCAAGGAAGCCACCGCTCCTGACGATGCCGCCCTCAATCTAGTTCTTCAAGAGTATGATCAGATTCTGCAGGAGAACCCCCCAAACTTGGTAGGTACGGTTGTGGTGCGATGCTGGAACATTGGGGCTAACATATTCATCCAGCCTATAGCCAAGCGACGCGCTGCATTATTCCGGGCTATGGGGCGAAATACGGAGGCCGTGAATGCCCTGAATTCGCTGCTTGACATGTCTCCTACCGACGCAGAGGCATGGGGTGAACTGGCCGACCTATATTTGGCTCTAGGCCTATATTCACAAGCTATTTTTGCCCAAGAAGAAGTGCTTATTCTACAACCAAATGCCTGGAATGTCCGTTATTCCATGCCCTTGGATAGTTGGTATTATGTTGCTATGCTAATATTGTGTGCTTTCAGATACATGCTCGTCTAGGTGAGATGCTCCTTATGGCGGCAAAAAGGTCGGACGCGCCCAAGCGACTCACAGAAGCTTTTAAACGATTCTGTCGTAGTATCGAGTTATGTGATAACTACCTGCGAGGCTACTATGGCCTCAAATTGGTAGGCACCTCTATTCTGAAAACTGTGATCAGTGACCGTTAACTTCATATTAGACTACTCAGCAATTACTGAGTGAGGTATCCCCAAAAGCTCCGAAGCCGACAGACCCGGAGGACTGGGCCGTTCCGGCATTCAGCGCTCTGCAAAAGATGGATGAACTGGCTACCGAGAAACTCGCGGAAATAATTCGCCGCAATTCAGCTGGCGAGAGGGAGTGGCAAGGCTATAACAAAGCCGAGATAGCAGCAGCACGAGAGCTTCTTAAGCTACAAGACACGGCCATTATTAGGTAATATGATCTGTCGTTGGTTCGATGCTAGTCGGGTAGACTACATTAAAAGTTAACTGGGCAAAAATGTACTTGCTTGGATGACTCTCCATGTGTTGCTGCACCCAACGCTGACTCATATTTGGTATTCCCATCTGGTTGGGCCTACAGATAAGGCTACAAAATGCACGACAGTGCTGGCGTACGCAGTGGAGCGTGTATGATCCCCAGTCGGAGCCCTATCCACGGATCCGAGGAAGTCTAGTGGGACGTTGGGCAGAAAGTTGTTCCAGATAGAGATTACCTAGTAGCAGAACTTCAAGTATCGGGTCCCATCGATCTATACTGCAGTATATTCTTTCCGGGCACGTGGCTCCAGTGGTATTCTTTGCTTGTCTCCGAAGGCTATAACACCACCAAGCAAAGCCGCAGTTCGATATATTACGGCGCATCGCGCAGGCATCGTACGTCCATCTTCCCGTATGATGTACAGCCAACCGCATTTAATCCTCTTGCTCAACTGCTTAGTCAAGGCGTAAAAGTGTGTATTACATGCCGTTGATACAACTACGGCCACTACGTAATCAAGATCGGAATCCACTTTGATTCTCCTGGAGACGGGTCTAGCCGTAGTAGCAATGCATCCATCCGAAGAGCTCGCTTGTATCACAACGTGCTACATTGATGATCGACGAACACTACAGCCGCTATCCGTTTCAGTCGAGCGACATCGAATGACTGAGTTTATGGGGCACTATGTCTTTGCTGACAGCACATAGTATCCATATACAGCCATCGTGTGGTTAGAAGCAGAGATGAGTTGGCTCTCGTCCACGGGATTGGTGCCATCGGGTTCGTCAAGCAAGCAGGGATGTACGGGGATTATGATGCAGCAAAGTATTTGTAGTAAACAATGGCCGAGTCAGTGGGAGTGTCTGGCTTGACAATGTTGTGACGTCCTTTGCAAGGTTTTCAGCATCCAAAAGATGTATTGCATGGTTCTTCGCCAATTAATTGTCTGGTCAAAGTTGTGTTCTCGACGAATGCTGTACGACTTACCTACCCTACCTACCTACATTACATACGCCTTGCAGTGCATGATACCATGCCAAACATCCGAGATCGATCCGGGCATACTCGATGCATGCGTCGCTTGAATGATTTTTTCCATGGTAGATTCAGAAGGCTCTTACCTATACTTGTACCTGGGTTTATCTGATTCGTCTGGCAATAGGTACAGACCGGACATCGGTTTGTGCAAACAAGTAGAACCTGAAAACTTGGTCGGCCTATACTCTTAGGAAGTGTTGCTTTCCTCGCCGCTCAAAAAAAAGGTACCAACCGGTATGAACACTCCGACTGGACGATCGAGCCGGTGGGGGAGATACCCAACGACGAAACTCGAGGGATGAGGCAAGCAAAGCGACGGGGTAAGGTGTCCAGAGTATAAGTATTGTCCTGGCCAGAACATATGCGTACCGGCCACTACCTAAGCACGTGAGGGGATTCGCTGCTGTTCTTTTTTCGGTGTAAGTGCACTGACGCCAACAATTCCCCTGGTTGAGGCTCCCCCCATACCAAACTAAAGCGACTTAAACGGGTGATCAGGTCTCCCCTCTTTCTGCTCGGACTTACAATGCGTGGTAAGTTCGTTCGGTGGCGAACAGCCTGCAGGATTTGGGCCAGGGCAAAGCAAAGGTGCATCTGCCACAGCAAAGATCTCGGCAGCGGTGTACTAACCTAGGAGGTAGGCTAGGTAGGTAGTCTTACAGGCAGCATGCTGTGTACCATCACCATCTCTTTGGTTTCTTTCCCAGTCCGAGTCCACGCATTTTCGGACATCATTAGTTGTGATTCTTCTGAAGCACTGCCTCTGGAGCTAGCTTGACTAGTACCCTGTCTATCCTGGTGAACTACTAACTACTCATGTAGATGCCCACTTAGTGCTGTGGTCTCATTCTTCCTACGTACTCTCTCATTCCTCAAAGTGAGCGTGGACTCTTTGCTTTTCTCCCTGACTTCCCCCTATCAGCACATCCCATGATATCCAAGGCTGTTACTACGCCACGCAGCTGCACCCTGACTGGTGTGCCTTTTCTTTCCTTCCCGACAGACAGCCGACACTTCAGGATTTAAACTAAGGGTCTTGCCGTCGATACACAACCTCTCTTACCCTTGCACGTAACAGTTCCTTCTGTACAGTACTGGACCTAGCGAGGTGCGTTCATACATTTCCTACTAATTAATGCGACGGGTTGGTACTTGTATTCGTTGAATCATCTTTGCACATGAGTTGCTAAAGGGCAGGATGATCGGATCCGTGTCTGGAACGGGAACAGCCCACGGAAAACCCTCCAGTGGCTGTCTAGTTAAAACCCCTCTTATTTAATGCAAGTGTATAAGAGATAAGAGGTGCATCGTGATCCTGATTGAGGACGGTTGGTCACCCATGTTGACTTACCTACCTACGCATACTCCATACTTATGTAGACGGACCGGGTGTAGGTACTGCAACATGGACGCCTAGGAGCACTAGGTTGGATGTAGGTTGGATGTTATGCCTTGGTTATGCCTTGGAGGCTATTTCCGGGCCTCCGATTTGCTCAGCTTGCGAGTTCCTTTCCGTCGTCTTACCTACAGGATCCACCGCTCTTTGCTAGCTGCGACTGGCGCCGGTGGTGCAGCACGCGTGCACTGGACTGCTGCTTGATGCCTTTATTAGTTGCATACAGCAAGCCCCCCCCTTCGCTGACACAGCGGGCTCGTGGGCGCTGTGTTAGGGTGTCTAGCGTCTAGCGTCCAGGTGCGCGCGCTCACGCCCGTCTCGTGTATATCTACCGGTCGGCCCCCTCTGACTCTTCCATCGCCGCCGATTCCTTCCCTCGTGTCCCGACACACTTTCCAGGCAGGGAAGAGAGGAGCGTGGTAGATTGAGCTTCGCATTGCGCATCCCGTCACAGTCCCTCCTCTCCCTGCGGCTTTGACAGCCTCCGCGAGAAGGGGTCCATCCTGCACAGACTCGCTTTTCTCCCCCCCGCTACCTGTACTTATTTCCAGCCGCAAGCAAAGTCATAGGTACATCCTTGGTACTGACCGTCCCGGAGCCCCCCAGAGACCCGTACTGGCTCGAGGACGGCGATTGGCTTAGTTGCATATACAATACATGCATACGCTCATATCCTCAGCTGCCTACATACACCTACCCACATACGGTACATCGTCACCTACCGCCAACTCCACTGCGTCCAGTCCTGGTCCAGTCCAGACTGCAGGCAGACTGCCTAGACTGCCCAAGGCTGCTGGTACATCAGACCTGCCTGGCAGGTACACGCAGGCTACCTCTGCCCACGATACAATCCATACCGCCTACCGCCTACATAGTACCGCCTGGGCACGACGGCACCTACCACATAACAGTACCACATACCACCTCACCCGCTGCCAGGCCACAGGCCGCAGACCCCCGCTCTCTACCTAAGACTCAGGTTAGACAACTTGGACTGCCCGCCCGCTTTCCACACACCGCGACACTCGCAGCAACCCAATCCAACCATTTTTCACGCCCAACTCAACCACTTTCGCTCCGCTGAGCAAGGATTATCCACGTACTAATTCGACCACGGAACGAAAGAACGGCCTCAAACCTTGTTATTAAAAGAGCTCCCATCCCTTGCTTCTTAGTCGCTAGCCCAGCATTCCAGCTGAACCCGACTAATTACTGCTGTCATCTTGTCACCCCGCCGCCATTCCCACCCACCATTCCCCCCCTAGACTTCGAGTCTGCACGTTAGAAGCTCCGGCACGTACAAGCCATCAACGCTCCCTTTGTGCCAATTCTCCCGAGGCACCGCTATTCTAGCTTGTGATTGACTTGCCTGAAAGGTCCGGGTCGGATTTTGTTAGCGCGGCTCGATAGATTTTGCCAACGCGGCTTGGTATAAGGGTATCACCTGCATCAACACACATTCGTTAACGAGCGGCTCTCTTTGGCCCTCACTCGACGTCCCTCACAAGCGAAGGACATTTAGCCAAGCTCTTACCTCCAATGTCGTAAGCCGCGACTCCCCCTTGGTTCCTTCAATATCTTCAATACCTTCGGAACACGGGATTAATATTCAACAATCCAGTACATCCAGGACGCGCATCCGCATTCGCCCCGGACACCAACCTCAATCTACTGAGTATTACGAAGGAGATTACGACGACGAAGAACCACCAAGTAGGGAAAGCACCTCGTACGACGAAGAAGAAGAAGACGACTGGGAAGACGACGACTTAGCCGACTCCGACGAAGAACTAGAACCCTCAGATTCCGCTTCCAGTCCAGCAAGGCCCCACCGCTCTGAAAGCCGCCACCCGCGCGAGCCTCTTCAACGGCACGTACTCGCCCACCGACCATCATCTCGCCATCGGGGCTCACGCCCACCTGCAGACAGCCTGGATCACGAATACGATTACTACGGCCGTGGTGGTGCATACGCACCACCGGGGGCAGGCTACTATGGTCGCGGCCACCCGCCTGGAGGGTACCCCCAAAGCCATGCCGGCGCCGGTGCATATGGCTATGAATCACGGGTAGTTCCTTATGGACCATATGGCGGTGGAAATAACCCTTTCGCCCCTGCGCAGCAGACTGGTGGCAATTATTTCAACAACGATCACTGGGGAAGACAGAATGAAATGATGCCGTACGGGCATGGTGGGCATGGGAACTATTTTGCTCCAGGTTATCAAATGCCTGGCCATCTACAGCAATACCATTGGCAGGCTCCGCCACCGCCGCCCACCGAGATTGCTCCGCCGAAGACCCCCAGTCCCCCCGAACCCCCCAAAAGAGGACCCTGAAAAGGAGGCCATGAAAAAGCAAACTGGCAGAGATCAAGAAAGAACAGGAAAGGAGAGAAGCGGAAGCTAAACAGAAAGAACTCGAGAACAAAATAAGGGAAGAGGCTGAGCAGGCTTTTACACGTAAAATGGAGCAGATGAAGAGAGATGAAGAGGTGCGTGCCGAAGAGCGAAAGATCGCACTGGCGAAAGCCAAGAAGGAGATCGAGGACGCACGAAGAGACGCCGAGAAGGCAGCACGTGAGGCTATCGAGGCGGAGCGCAAAGCGGAGGCGGAGCGCGCTAAAAGAGAAGCTGAAGCTGTCGCTCGCGCTGAAAAAGACGCACGTGAAAAATTAGAAGCCGAACGCAAAGCGGAAGTTGAACGAGCTAGAAGAGAGGCGGAAGCAATGGCTCGCCTTGAACGAGATGCGCGCGACAGATTAGAAGCCGAGCGTAAAGCAGAAGCTGAGCGAGCTAAAAGAGAAGCCGAAGCACTGGCTCGGCTTGAAAGAGAAGCACGTGACAAATTAGAAGCTGAGCGCAAAGCTGCCGAGGAAAGACAAAAGAAGGAGGCTGAAGCGGCGGCGGCGGCAGAGGTTGCCGCAAAAGCTAGGCTAGACGCAGCTATCAGAGCCGAAGCAGAGGCTAAAGCGGCAGCGGCCGCGCGAGCTGCAGAGGAAGCTGAGTGGAGGAAGAACTTATTAGAGGAGGCTAAGCTGAAGGCAGAAATCGAGGCGCGTAAGAAACTCGAGGATGAGAAGGCAGCTGCCGATGCTGCCAAGGCGGCGGAAGATGCTAAAAAGAAGGCCGATGATGCATTCAAGAAGCAAGCTCTCGAAGAAGCGAAAGCGAAAGCAGAGGAAGCAAACCGAAAAAATCTTGGCAAAGATAAGGCACCTATACGCTTCAAAGACGCTGTTGGGAGGAAGTTCAGCTTCCCTTATCATATTTGCCAGACCTGGCAGGTACGTCGAGACAACGAACTCCTTTTCCTGCACGATCGCTAATGTCTAGATTTTTAGGGTATGGAAGAACTGATTAAGCAAGCCTTCTTGCACGTCGATGTTATTGGCCCTCATGTGCAGGCCGGGCATTACGATCTAATCGGACCCAACGGCGAAATCATTCTTCCACAGGTCTGGGATAAAGTGATAGAACCTGACTGGCAAGTGACCATGCACATGTGGCCGATGGACCGTCCAGGACCACAAGGACCAATGGGGCGTCCCGCGGGTCCTGCCGGCCCTACTGGCATGCCAGGCCACCCAAGAATGCCTTTCCCGGGTGCCATGAGAGTTGGCCCCGGCGGCCAGCATCGACAACCCGGCCCGCCGCCACCTCCCCATGGTGCTACTCCCGGTATGAGGCCACAGCATCCAATGGGGGCCGGGCCAATGCCTGCCCATGTTGTCAATGTCACTAAGCCGGCGAAAAAGCCAAGCAAAGGTCAGAAGGGCGTGTTATCGTGGATGGTAGGGAAACCACCGAAGTCGAGCAAAAAGTAAGCAAACTCCGTTAATAATTCAGTCCACTCCCTGGACGCGAACTAATGTTGTCTGAAAAAAGGACCAAGAAATAAATACCCACGTTTTCGAATATGCTTTCAGGTGTTTGGGTTGGTATCAGCCAAGTCTTCTCCCCATCACGAGCATTGTTCACAGCGTTTTCATCCTTTTAGTTCATCTAGAATTTATGGGGGACTCTTCTCAAATCGCTTTCCTTATCTAGGCTGATTTCGCATTATACCCCATTCCCGAGATGAATTCATTGTGACTTATAGCGGCATTGGCGAATATTGGCGCTGGCGTGACTTCTCCTTGTTAAGGACAGGAGGTTTCGACCATACGGCCACCAGGCTTTTGGCATGACTCTGTCTGCTAATGCATATCGCGATTTTCTGGCATGGATTGGGCTAAGTCGCTGGAGATCTTCATGCTGCCAAATTGTGGCGTGCTGTTGAGATGAGACCAAGAGATAAATATATGAGCCGCATGTAGGAACGGGGAGCAGCGGCTCTTATAAGGCGCAAGACCAAGCAAGGCATGAGAGAAAGGTTAGGCAGGGGCCTGCGAAGGAGGTGGTGGTCTAGAGTAAACCTTTCTACATGGTTGAAACACGGAGTCGCTGGGACTGATTTATTTGATTTATTTGTTTTTTGTAGATTAACAAAATCTAAAATTGTTGATACATGAAACGCCTTTTCGTATGCTTGCTATGTATGAACTGACAAGCGTTTTGGTGTCGCATCGTCTTAAGCATCTCTATCGTAATGTACAATCTAAAGACCTTAAAGTGCCCAAATGTAGCTGTATACTCTATCGCAACTGTACGAGCCGAGAAGAGGGAATGGATATACAGGGAAACTGTCATATCCCGGAGGGGTCGTCCCCCGTGGCCTACGATTTTCCTCGCCAAAAAGAAGAAGTATTATTGCTAGAGAATCGCTCGGTCTTACGACAATACCGATTGCCGCTCGGGTGCTTTAGCATGTAGGTAGGGAGTGGTGGCTCCGATGCTACCCCAGAACCTTCTTTGCTCGCTTGACAAAGGCCTCGATCATGATGGGCGCGATTTTATCAGCGACAGCCGAGCTAACAGCCCCATATAGTGGGTTCGCGAACTGGAAGCGAATGTTCAGGTCGATATCGCTCCAGTCTCCTTTTCTACCCGGGCGTACAACGCCATCTTGGCCGCTTTTGTCGGGTATGACGGGCGTCACAGTCCACCGCGTCACTAGCGTTTTGAACACGCCCTCATCCCCATCGTTCCTGCTCTCTGCTGGCACGGACGAGGGCTCGTCCCTCAAGCCATACCTAGCCAGGACATCCGGCGCAATCCCGCTGCGCGCGCCCTCGCCACTCAAAGCCTCCACGATGGACCCGGGTACGCAGAACACGCGGCTTGTGTACGTCTGCTCCAGGCCGCCCCAGCCAGCGGTGAGGTCGGCCCTCGTCGGCCAGCACCGGCCAAACTCGGGGTCCTCGTGCGCCGTCCAGGCCGTCACGCGCGAGGTGCTGCAGTACGGCAAGAAGGCGCTGTAGCTGTCGATGTCGGCTATCAGACCGTAGAGGGCGACGTGGTTGTAGGGGAGCCGCCGGGAGGCAGTGAGGGTCTGTGGCGGTAGCGGGGAGGAAGAGAGGATGGAGCTGAGAAATGTTCGTCTTTGTCGCTGGATAGGAGACAATGCAAACCGGGGTATCCGTGGCCGTGGTCGTGGGATGAATCCGGTTGGCGGCATGGCGGGAGGGTGTGGAACGGGTTAAAGAGAAACTATAATTATCGGCAATGGCAACGAGTCTCTTGGGTTACTTAAAATCCATTCTAAGAGAGTTGCATGGCAGTAGGTATTAAGGCAAGCATCCTTCTATATTGTACAAGTCACACGGGATTATGGTATCGTATTTTATCTGCGCAATAATTTCAAAGGCCAAACATCTATAGATTGCCGGTACCGCGGTACATACCGGTACATTATAACGAGGGACGTCCGATAAGATCTCCAGCACATGAACACCTTATCGGAAGCCACAAAAGCACTTACAGTAGATTGGTGCTCTCTACCTAGCGTAAACTATGTGCTAGCCTACCGTCCAGCCCAGTCTAGCGCACTAGCCACAAACAGCTTGCTCGTTCACTATTTTTTTAGACCACCTGAGATTTTGTCCCACCTCTCCTCACTTCCAACTTTGCATTCCCTCTGAGTTGTCCGAAAAACAACTCCGAGGATGTCAACACTTGAAGCAACATATGCTTCGGTGCATGTCCCGCGTTCACAGTAGGAGATATCGCATCCGATATTCTATATAATGGCCGCTGGCACAGCTCTCGCCGTCGATGCGGTACCCTCACCGGATCTGGAACTGGCGAAACAGACCTCTGCCTTGACTGTGCAAGAGACAATGCCCGAGGCAGGGACCGAGACAAAGTCTGCTCAGATACCTCCTCACCGAAGCCATGATCCGCAGTACAATATGAAGCGGACCGATCCCTTCATGTTTGGCTCGCGCTATTTGGACGAGAAAGACGACGTCTTCGAGTTCAATGCCTGGGATCATGTGGAGACTGACGACGCCTACAAGGAGCATTCTGAGCAGCAGTTCGCCATGCAGCGAGCGTCGCCAGTCTCTGATTTTGACAAGAGTACGTATTACATTATCAACCTCGGTGTTTCCTTACTCCTAGTGTTATGATGATACCCAATTATGCATAGTTCATCTGATTATATCTGATGACAACATACATCCAATAGTCTTTCGCTCCCATCTGACTTAACACAACCCTTTCGTTTGAATCACAACATAGCTTATTGTCCTACGCTTTAGCTAACATGGGGCTATAGATAGATTCAACTCAGACCCGGCGAAATTTTGGAACCTCTTTTACAAAAATAATACTGCCAATTTTTTCAAGAATCGCAAGTGGTTGCGGCAGGAGTTTCCTGTGCTGCACACAGTTACGGCCGAGGAAGCCGGCCCCAAATTTGTGCTAGAAGTTGGCGCCGGCGCTGGCAATACTGCTTTCCCTATCTTAGCCCATAATAAGAATCCCAAGCTAAGACTCCATGCTTGTGACTTCTCGAAGAAGGCCGTAGAAGTCATGCGTTCTCATGCCGAATACAATACCGAGCTGATGCAGGCCGACGTGTGGGATGTCGCCAGTGAAGAATTGCCGCCCGGTGTGGAAGAGAACACCGTAGACGTCGTACTGATGATCTTCATTTTTTCCGCCCTTTCTCCACTGCAGTGGGAGCGAGCGGTGAAGAATATCCACCGTGTCCTGAAACCAGGTGGGGAGGTGTGCTTTCGTGACTACGGTAGAGGTGACCTCGCGCAGGTTCGGTTTAAGAAGGGCCGTTACCTCGAGGAAAACTTTTACATCAGAGGTGATGGCACACGCGTCTACTTCTTCGAAAAAGATGAACTCGCTCGGATATGGAGTGGTGTCTTCGACACGGAGACGCCTGCTAATGAAGACAAGAAAGGAACAGATGAAACTATTCCTGATACCCCACAGCAGCCCTCTGCTGCGAAAGCAGAGTCGCAGCTGTTCGATATAGAAGAGCTTGGCGTTGATAGACGGATGCTTGTCAATAGAGCGAAGAAGCTGAAGATGTATCGTTGCTGGATGCAAGGTCGATTTAGAAAAAAATAGAGTATATTATAATCCACTCATTCTTCACATCTCCGTCTCGGTGCGTTCAGCTCGTGTTTATGATAACGTGCTGTAGAGGGTGACGTTATTCTAGACTCCAAGCTTTGATTGTCTACCTCAATCCATATTCATGCTTATACTGGCCAACATATACCCTCAGCAGCTCATATGCAATGTGGCATTGTTGTAGGTTTCAATACATGTGGCCAGATAATAAACACCCGCTGTCAATACGCTGTCACTCTATATGTAACTTATAAGAGACATATTCATACAATCTTGCTTCTTTATCTTTTGTCCCTCTATTACCGTAGTAGCATATCTCATGGAGAATTTGGCCTGTGGCTAAGGTAGTAGATCAGCATGATGAGCAGCGCTCCACCTAACCTAATCAGTTCACGCCGGTCAAGGCTTGCGCCCGTTATTCCGCTGTTTCAGTCACCTAGCCGAAGTAAGCTTCAAAGGGATAGAATCACAAATTGTCTCATCTCAATGCCTCTCACGTATTTATGATTAGAAATGAGCTTGTCTCGTAGATCGAGACGCTAGAATACCGCCGTGCCCAAATAACTCTTCTTTCCCCTGAAAGACCTCGGCCCCACCACGATCTCGCTACACCGCCAGCCATGTCCATCGAGTTTGAAAACATTCTAAATTTCCGCGATGTTGGGAAGACCGTGAACGATTATCTCGGGCGAAAGCAAGTTTATTTTCATTACTCTATGCTTCATTAATCGAAGTTATTTCTTCTTAGAAATCCAGCTAACGAAAACAATAGGATCGTCCGGGAAGGCGTGCTATTTCGCTCAGCACGACCTGGTACGTCATGGAATGCTGAGAATATCATATCCCTGAGAGTCTCCGTGACCGGCTCGAGATGCCTCTGCCGGCGACGTGGTAGAGATAACACGCTTCTAATTGACGGCGTGCAGACGACGCGACGTCAGACGATCGGAGGCGGCTCACGGAAGAGATGGGCATCAGGACGGTTATTGACCTTCGAAGCAAGTACGTCTCCATCCTACCACGTCACTGGATATCATGCACCTCAGGCGAACCGCCCATGACGTGCTCCCGGCTCACGATTCGCTAACCCAAACTGACCGCGGCAAAAACCTCAAGGACCGAGCATTCCGCCCAAGCAGAGAAGCGGCAAGCGGACTTGAAGACTCCTGCGCTCCTACAATCGAACACCGCGCTCGCCGAACCCATGCAGATCCCGGGGTTGACATACCGTCAGGTGCGGGTGACGGGGCGGCGGCTCGAACGCGCTCTGTTGCGTCAGTTGTCGTGGTGGAATTTCATGTGCGTTTGTTTTATTTGTTTTACTTTCTTTGCGTTTCATAGATGCTCTCAACTCTACTACGGGTCTAAGCGATATACAGAATTCAAAAGACTAAGAAGCTAAACTAACACATCGCACGACGAAAAACAGCAAGTTGATTTTCTTATTCATCTTCGGCTTCCGCGTGCCAGCAATACGCATCATGGGGGAGCAAGTGATGCAGCCGCTGGGCCTTGTCGGCCTGAGCCTCGTGACACTAGATGAATCCGGACCTGAGATTGCGAGGTACGTTTACCAGGCTGGCCATTAGGTTTCCTCAATATATCTTAGACCCCCAAGCAGATAACTCACTCGCCCCAAACCAGGCCCTCCAAATCCTCACATCCACCCGGCACCCGCCCCAACCCTAGTCCACTGCACGCAAGGCAAGGACCGGACGGGGATGATCATAGCACTGGCCCTTCTGACCCTGCGGGTGCCGACGGATGCCATAGTACATGACTACCTTCTCTCGCAGCCCGGCCTCGAGCCTGAGCGCAAGGAGCGCGTCGCCGAGATGGTCCATATCGGCCTCACCCCGGCGTGGGGGGACTGTCCGCCTGAGCTAGTCCAGCGCGTCCGCACACATCTCGACGTGCGGTATGGCGGCATCGAGGGATATCTGGACTTTATTGGCTTTGGAGCCGAGGATAGGGCCCGGTTGGTTGAAGTTCTGGGTGCGTAAGGTAAGGGAAACCAGCGTATCACGGATTGAGCCCGCTCTTTTCGACCCTTCACCAAGATCTCAGATGAACGCGTGTTTATCCGCCCACAGTGATTGAGCGGG
This sequence comes from Xylaria polymorpha, assembly GCA_003426235.1. NCBI lineage: Eukaryota > Fungi > Ascomycota > Sordariomycetes > Xylariales > Xylariaceae > Xylaria > Xylaria polymorpha. The sequence continues at coordinate 100,317 of NQIM01000007.1, forward strand.
ACGTCCCGTTATGGGTTAATTTTACTCCGCTTTCACCTACTCTTAAGTTCATTATCATAGAGTTCAGACTACTTATGATACCTCGATACCAAATAATTCACACCGCCGGCCTAACTAAAATTAAGTCAGTTGTACTATCTTATGCCCGGTTGTAGAGGAACGTGCCACCAAGGTCATCGACATAGAGGATGTCAGCATCATGAAACTATTATCAGGCTGGCGGTGTATACCTGATTTCCTCACGTCGGGGCAACTATAGTCGAGTGGAAACTTTCCTTGTGAAGTGGACTGGCTCGATATGGTGCGCTCATTTAGAGAACAGGCGAGCTTGTGATTCTCTTTCTCCCGATTCATTGAAAGCGAGGTAATATTCTCAAACAACCTCTAAGATCAACCCAAGATCAATCAGGGACTCAAAAAATACTTGTCGGCCTACTTGAACTAAATGTACCAACCCCGGGAGCCTTACTACCATGCTACGCACCAGATCTGCGGTTGTAAACTGGCACATGCATTTTTTACCGGGCAAAAAGACATAAACACCGCACATCACATGAACGGCGAGGTCAGGATGGTTCTTCACAGTCTAGATACTGCTCTCGGTGACAGGTTCTAGAAGCAGCAATGGCTATGGATGGCACTTCTGACTGCTCGGCACAGTCATCGATCAACCTTGCTGGGTTAACTCAAAACCGTTGTTGGCAGCTTAGGGGTCCCTGCTTCCTGCGTGGTGGTAGTCTGTTAACTAAGCAGTAAGCTCAAGGAGAAACTTGTCTGAAAGATCTAATAGACTTATCAACAGTAAGACTATTTTAGTCCAACGGGAGATCAGAAGGTCAGAAGGTCTGACACTGGGCAGAGTTCCTGCTGTGAAGTAAGGCCCTATAGTCTGTCTTGGTTATTAATAGATCTTGCTACTGTACGCCGCCTCCGAAGAGGTCATATCAGTTTTTTTTGAGGTTGTTGGGACTATTATTTGATAATTGTAACCTCCTACCAGAGGTGCTATAATATCATACAGAAATGGAAATGCTTAGGTAGTATTATCTACCCGTCGGTACCACAGAACAGAATAGCAGGTATCCACAGAGACGCTAATAATCCCCCAAGGTCTAGGGCGGCATCATACCTTGCACAGTGCCGGGGTGCGATAAAGAATGACGTCAGTGCGCTTTTAGGGCCGGAAAGAGACATACCTAGTACACGTTCAAGGGCTACTGTGCCAAACTGTTAGATGCTCAAGGTTAACATGTCCAAACAACAATAGGATGCGCATGTATAATTAGAGCACAGACAGACAGACAACAACAATACTGAAGCAATGTATTACCCTACTCTCCTTAGTTCTAACAGTATTTCTCGACCAAGCACTGAGTTTCACCGTCCTATATCATATGGCCGTTTGTTTACCTTTGTCTTCCCCCTACCAGCGAGCTCGATAACATACCTACATCATTCCCACCTATCCCTGCCCGGGTAGATAGATACCTGTAGCGTTGAACCTGACGCTTCTCACCAGCCCGTCATTGATGGGATCGCCCGACCAAACTATAGAAACCCAGCCACAGTCTAGCATCCATTACCTACTTTACGAATAAGCCTGCGTGATATTATAACTACACAGTTTCCTATATGCGCGCATCTACCATTAACGACGTGCAGCGTTTTATCGGGATAACAACTCTAACATCCGGGACCTGGACCTGGCAGCCCCGCCGATCACATCCCAACTTAAATACTTATACTGCTACTGCGCCGGACCCGGTATACAGTACTTATTACCGTACTGCTATAGCTGTACGGAGATGCAGGTTTCAGCCAATAGCGCTCGCGCCGCACAGCAAGCTCAGCTGTACTATGGCCATGACAACAAGCCAATAGGTAGGCTTCCTCCGCATGGCTCGGTCTTCTCCTCTCTTCATTACTTGACTTCTACATCGCCATGGTTACTAATCGCAGCGTGTCGCATTCCAGCCCACTCGGGACGGCTTGTCTACGCCAGACCACAAGATCTCCCGAGCTTTCCCTCCATTGGCCTTGATGCCAAGGGCTCCGCCGCCAGCGCAGCTGCAACGCTAGGTTGGGCCAACAAAAGGTCACCCGGGCTCTGGAGACCAGGCGTCTCGACCTCCGCCTCGACAGCCGCCATCATGGCCGAAGACTACAAGTCTGCACCCGCCAGGGAACCGCCTGCGACTAGCCACGGCGCAAACGCTGCTCTCTTAGCTGCGCAGTCTGCCACAAGCCACGGCGCATCGAAGCCCTCGTTAGCAGACGGCGCTGTTTCTGCACCGACTTCAACCTTCAAGTCCACGAGTCGCCCTAACCCGCGCTACACTACCTCGGGAGCACTAGAGCGGCACAGGTCCTTACTTGCCGCTCAAGGCGCCGTAGCCCGACGACAAAGAGCAGACTCCGCGCCTATCCCCCGGGAATCGTACCCGGATGAAGCCAACGCTGCTGCCAACGCCCTGAATGCCGCAACTCGGGCACACCGTGCGCCTCTCGAAGGAACAGGCGCCGTCCCGTACACAACAATGGACAAACAGATGTTTACATCACGACCGCCTGTCAAACCCGAGGTTGACGAACAGAAACGAGCAGACGTACTTCATGCATCCGCTATCGCCATGGCCAAGAAGATGTACAACCAGCAGCAGAAGATGATTGAGGCTAAGAAAGTTTATACCGGCAAGGCATCAGTGCGAGGCAACCTGGAAGTATCTAGTAGTATAAGTGATGATACGCAGCCCGCTCAACTTACTACTCTCCAAGATGCAGCCTACAAGCAGGCACAGGCTCGTCTTGCTAGGATGCAAGAAAAGAACACACAAAACAAGAACCTTCAAGACTATTACGGAACGACACACTTGTCTCAGTGTCGGTCTATAAAAGGGAAGCTTAGAAAAAGATCTCTCAGCGATGGGGTCGTCATTGAAGACCAGAGGAGATCACAGCAAATCAAAAAGGAGATGTCCTTCTTTTCCAACAGACTCTCGGAAATTGATGAACACAAGCGACAGCAAGATCAGGAGTTATTGCTTGCAGCAGCCCAGCGCAACGTGCATGAACGGTTAAAAGGCATGGATGCGAAGATAGCCACTGAAACAGGGATGGTCCCTCCTCCGACCTTGACTCAATGGGAACTCAACTCTCGTGCTATTGCACAGTCTCGAGCCCTCCAAAAAGGCGCCCGGCAGCCAGGAAAAGTCGATTTGGGAGCTGGAATACAGATGGATCAGGAAGATATCAACGCTATTGCTGCGCGCAGAATCCAGCCTATTTTAGATGAGATCAACGCGAAGGCAGAACTGGAGCATACACGGCAGCTAGAGCTACGACTAGAAACGGAGAAGAAGAGAGAGGAACAAGAAGCCGAGAAAGCTCGACAGAGAGAAGTTCAGGACATTCAGAAAAAGCTCAAGCGTAAGTGGGTCTGCTGCTGGTTCATGCGTGAAACTAATCCTTGTAATAGAGCAAGACAAACGAGAACAAAAGGAAAAAAGGGCAGAAGAGAAGCAAGAAGCAAAATCGAGGAATCAAGAGGAAAAGGCTACCAAAGCTGAGCAAAAAAGACTCACCCGAGCTGAGAAAACCAGGTCAGCAGAACATGATCAAAGAGCTGCGGAGCTAGAATCTCGGGAGGGGATGAACAGCAGCATTAGCCCAGCCAGAGTTCCATATCTAAACACCCAAGAGGCCCGACCTCAGACGAGCCCTGAGATTTCAGAAGCATGTCCAAAGTCTCCGTCTGGTAAAATCAAGAACTGGCTGAAATCGCGGTTCTCACGAGGTCCGAGATCACCGACCGAGGATCAAAACAAGAGAAATGAACCCAAAAAGGGGTTTATTGGGGGCGTCGCTTTAACAAGAAACCAAAGTAACAAAAGCTCCACTAGCCTCGGGGCCGACCTCGAAGACATCTCGCCAATAAGTGCCGAAAGCGAGAACGAAATATCGGGGGACGAGGTTGGATATCAGCGCAAGATAATGCTAACGCCCCCGAGACCAGTTACGGGCTCCTCGTCAGCTCGGTTTCAGAGCCCGGGGCGAGACTCTCGATTCCACGAAATCATATAGTAACAGAATTTCTCTTTGGTCTAGCTTTAGAAACTGCTAGGGGGAGTTCATTGACGGCAAATTTCGGGTTCTTTGATCAAGATTGTAGCTAAGTATGGCGTTATGAGATCAGGAAGAGAGAGCAATCGATTCGGGTAGGATAAAGAGTCTTGGCGTTAACGTTCAGCTGGTACGACGGTCATTTTTTATAAAACTTTCCCAAGATACAGCAATTACATGATTTATTCCAACTAGCTTCATTCGCCCAAGAAATCTACCGTATGAGAGGAATGGAAGCTGAAGATTGCCACCAGCCCGCTGAAGTCGTTAAGTTTTAAATAGGACGAATATTTCGGGTCTACGTAAAATTATTCCATTGCTGTATAGCCAGTAAAATACCTATCGCATGCAACGTGTGTTATACAATGAATTCTATTCATATATCGAAGCCTTAAAAGCTTCGTAGGCATGCAACGCCAGACGCCGACTTATGTGATGCTATGCATTCCGCTTCACTAATCTAGGCCTCTTTTGAGACATTAATACATATACAACATGATCATTACGTCGTTACAACAGGCTCCTCTAATCTTGGTTCCAGAAACCAGCGTTGACACCTCCACTAGAAATTGTCAGCAGGCCGGCGGGACTTTTGATGGTGGTTGTTTAATGGCGCCGCTGCCGCGGCGGCGGGTATGACGGTGGGGGTGAGGGTCGGAATCAGTAAGGGTACGCTGGCTATCGTGCGTGGTCCTCGGTAGCGCGGCGGCCGCGGCGATCTGCGTAGGAACCTCTCCGTATCGCCTCCTCCATTTCCCCGTGTGTTCATGGGACGAAGATCGTAGCGGCCGCCGTGCCGAGTCGCTACGGCGGGCCACAGATCGATTATGAAGGAGAAGACGTAGAAGGTGAAGACGAGTGCTATTACCCATTCTAGAATGGCAGCAGTGTTGGAGTCGTTATTCTTCTTAGTTACCCCGAAGCCAATGGCCAGCGCAAGCTCCACGATAACGAAGGTTAACTTGACCCAGAAGGAGAGTCGTAGGACTCGGTGCTGGCGGTATTCTGTTGATTAGGCGGGTTAGCTCATTGCACTTGAATAGCGGCTAGGAGGAAGATATGGTGCTTACTCTTGCCGAGACGCTGGAATTCCCAGCAGAGGAAGAGAGCGGACACTAGATATCCCGCGATAAAAAGCACGAGGAAGACGTCGTGCAGTCTTGGATAGCGGTAGGTATCGAAGCCGGAGAGAAAGGTCAGGCCGATAGTGCCTATGAGGGCGAAGGCTATAGACAGTCCACTCAGGATCTTCTCGCCGAGTGACGCGTTCGGGACGAGGCGACCCTTGTGTCGGAGAATTCTATCGGCTATGAAGGAAGCGTCAAGAAAGACGGTGGTTAAGACGGATCCCACGACGAACAGCGGCTTGAGGTCGGATGCGCCAACGTCTGAAATATACGCGATCGTCTGGCCCTGCTCCATGGACGGGTATCTCGTCTCGTGCGTGTCGACGACCCAATGCAGGAAGAGCCCAAGTAGTGTGGCGAGCCAGATGAGACCCGACAATATCGGGAAGACCTTGGACTTGTCAGCCAAACCGGCTCATTTCGTTATGTTTCGATCTATGCAATGAATAAAGTTTACTCGACTTACCCAGTAGGACACAAACGGCATGGTGCCCAATCGTCCCGAGCTTCCGGTCCCAGGTGATGATGACAGAGCAATGTTGATAACGACGGTGGGTTAATGAGGAAAGTGCTGTTTCTTAAACTAGGGAATAAGTTGGGAAAGAAAAATGTAGACATTATACTAGACTACTAGATAAGTATTATAAAACAAATAAATATACAAAAAGAGCAGGAGGAGTCGATGACAAAAGCGGGATGTTGCGCGGCCCTAAAGTCCGTCAATTCCCCTGATGACTTCACAGCCCGGGGACCCGACGTGTCGGCCTACTAAGTGCAGACCCGCCGCTGGCGTCATGCATCAAAGCCACAATTGCACCGCAAACGTACCCAGCCGCGCAGTCCCGAGGTCTCAGATAGCCTCTAATATTAAAGTAGTAGGTATATCATGGTACAATGATCGTGGCCAATGTTATCAGCATCAAAGGTCCACCTTGAAGCTAGCTGTCATCGAATGACAGCAGACAAAATGGTAGCGTGATGCAACATGATTTGATTCGCAACGCTGACACACCCGTAGGCGCATTAGCGTGGTGACATCACTCCCGTAAAAATACTCTCGCCTGCTGTCGGAATTACCGGGTGACAGAAGTGGGCTTGACGGTAAATGCCAAGCTTTTTCAGGGCAGTGCACTAGAAACAATTTAGTTTATCGATACATGGCTCGTGCATTGGACCCTGGGAAGGAAGGATCGATCCATCTGCATCTCAGCCTTGTAATCCCATTCCTCCAAGATACCGATCTAAGGAGCCTTGCCCCTCCCAGCCAATCAGTATTTCTGCAATCCACCACTTCAACGCTAAACGTAGCATCGTAATCCTTGACCTTGAACTCTTCTGGTAGAATCAAAGCTACAAGTTCGACGGAATCGCGCTTTACAGCGCGCCACAACGTGGAGAAGATGGCAGTTTCTCCGCTGATTGTGCATCCAACAAGTGCGCTCCAGAATGCCCGAGCAGTGTCCTCGCCTCTCAAGAACGCAACTTCGGCTCAGACTTCATCGAATGGGACTCCACTGGGAATCCAGGTTGTGCCCAATGCGGCCGCCGCTGCGCAGTCGACATCTCTCGACCTTGCCGAGCAATTAAATGAAGACGAAAAGCGCAAGTACATCAAAGGTTCGGGAAAGCCACCAATCGAATACCTTCTTGTGCGTCTCCTTCTAGCTGACTCATTTTACTACAGGGAAGAAGCTTGGTGAGGGTACATACGCCAATGTGTATCTCGGATTCCTACGAAATGACCCAAGTCACCTCGTGGCCATCAAGAAGATCAAAATTCAGAAGGAGTATACCGAAGGCATGGCGCCCGATGCTGTTCGCGAGATAAAGCACCTGCAAGAACTCTCCCATCCGAACATCATAACTCTGCATTCCGTCTTCTCATCTAAAGATCAAAACCTCAATCTTGTTCTCGAATACCTCCCTCTCGGCGATCTCGAGATGCTCATCCACGACACCGAGCACATACGGTACGGTGCTGCCGACATCAAGGCCTGGATGGGTATGTTGACTCGCGCCGTCTGGTTCTGCCACGAGAGCTTCGTTCTGCACCGGGATATCAAACCGAACAATTTGTTGATTGCGGCGGACGGCGAGGTCAAATTGGCAGATTTCGGTCTCGCGAGGAGTTTCTCGGACCCCTACAGGCCTATGACATCCAATGTTATCACACGATGGTACAGGCCACCAGAGCTCCTCTTCGGTGCCCAGCACTATTCTGGCGCAGTTGATGTCTGGTCTGTAGGCCTGGTCCTCGCCGAACTTGTGATCAGGACTCCGTATATCGCAGGCAACTCCGAGATTCACCAGATTCAGCTCATATGCCAGGCCGTAGGGACACCAACCGAGGAGAACTGGCCAGGCGTCACAAAACTTCCCGAATATACAGTCGAGAAAGATGTCATACCACTGCGAGGAAAGGACCATTATATGGCCCTATTCGGCACCTTAGGAGTCGAGGGCGTTGATCTCCTAATGAAGACGCTTAGCCTCGACCCCAAAAAGCGAATCACAGCACGAGATATGTTGAAGCACGACTGGTGGCACAAGGACCCGCGACCAACACGCAAGCAGGACTTGCCCAAGAAGTCGGGAGGGCAGGAGAAGGTCGGTGCCGATTTGAAAAGGCGACCTGGCATCGTAGAGGAGGATAGGGGGAGTAAGGTTGCGCGGAAATTAGACTTTGGTGCTGCTAAATAAAATGCATCGGCTCATGATATATATGATAAAAGCATAGGCATGGCGTTGGTAGGTTTGGGTGTCTCGGAGACATGATTCAGGGAATTGACGGGAATCCATCTGGTTATTCAGATTCTATGCCAGTTCAGCACAGGGATAAAACCTGTGCGAATATAGTTTACAGAGTCTGTGATATAGTACAACTTTGTACATCCCAACGTGCCCGCGCCCCTTTGCACTTTTCAATCTCTTTTTCCTAGGGTAGCCTATCATAGCTCGGCCCTTTCGCGTGCCTCCCTGCGCTCGGTGATGCGCCTCTTGTACCTTATCTCAGTTCTTCTACGCTCACCGCCGTCGATCTTCCAACCCCGGCGATCTTCCCACATGCCCTCGGTCACGGTGATGCGAGCGCCTTCGGCGCCCTTGATCGGTAGCGCGTAAGGGCCCACGATTTTCTTGGCGCCCTTAACGTGGTATCCCTGGACACGCGATAGCTCGGCGGGGTCGCACTCCTTGAGGCTGCGGTCCGCGGGGACGTTGACGACGAACTTGCGAGGCGTCTGCGTCACGTCGGCGCCGTTTGCGGCCTCCAGAACCCGCAGGTGCGCCACGCCGTCCTCCACGTGCCGCAGATCGCCGCCGATCCCGTACTCGCCCCTCCCGGAACCGCCTGCCGCCACCGGATGAGGTACTTGCGCGACCGCGGCGGCTCCACGCCCAGCTCCCGCAGCTGCTCCGACGTCAGCGTGAACAGGCTCTCCCAGTCCGGGATCTTGGCCACGTGCTGCTTCAGGTCCCGCCCGATCACCGTCAGGAAGGTCGCCACGTCGGGCACCAGGGGCGTCGGGGGGAGGGATCTGGGGTGGCTTTGGAGCTGATGTTGTTGACGTCGAGGCGGCGCGGGTGGTGCTTCGTATTGAGGATTGGAGGAGGCAGACTTGTGGTATGGAGAGAGAGGTTGTAGAAGTTGAAAATACACCGCGGAGGTGTTGTGGTCGTAGAAGTGGCTGTAGTGCGGTGCTTAGATTAGCATACCGTACAAATATCGAGATTGGACTGAGCATCAAAAAAAGGTACGGTGGGAATTGGCTCACCTTCATGCTTGCCATGTTGTAATTCCTTTTTTATATTATGCTTTTGGGTTGATCGGGACTCTTCTGCATCTTGGTGACGTCGAATACGTGGGAGGTAAAGCCACTGTCTATAGATATCATAAGTCTTGCCTGTCGTCGTTAATGCTCCCAAAAAGTTCAATTAAGCTGCACCACTGGAGATCGGTGAAGGAATTTCATTACTTCCGATATGGACTTACAGTAGAGTGGGGCAATGGAAGCCCGGTCCCGCCTCTGCGGTAGGCAGCCGTCTGGAGTGGGGTAAGACTTCAGTACAGCAGTACTTTGGTGGGGTAGCTGCGCGTCGCGTCTACAGTACCTAAATGCTATCATGGATGCAAAGTAGATGTAGGTAGGTATGTACTTTCATACAGAGGTAACATGTACCTCCCATCTGGGAAGCCGACAAGTGGATTGGCTACCTAGGTAGCTTAAAGATTAACCCCATTGCCCCCAGCAATCAACACTTACTTCCCTCCCTGAACTATCATTATCGACTTTCCCGAACTTCACTGCTCAACGTTTAATTGTCTTACCCATTTGACTCTCATTTATAATCCATTCCTGATATTCTGTCATTTGAGCAGTCTGTTCCTTCTGAGGTGATGTGATTAACCAAGGACAGTAAGAATACGACCAAACCATACAGTTCATTCTATTCAATGTGGTAGTTTACTGCTAGTTGAACACGGACTTTGACAATGCCGCCAAGAGGGCGATTGCGCAGGAAGACAGAGGAGAAAACAGAGTCATTTCATAATGGTACGTAATATGTTTAACTTTGGACATCACTGCAATGCACTAACTCTTTTAAGACCCTTTTCCTCCTCTTTTACTTGCAGCCTTGCGGGGGCTTGCGGCAGATACGCCGATTGATTCGGATACCAGCAGAGATGAGCGATCGCCTAAACGACGTAAAGTAGAAAACGTCGATTCGATCCCTGTTCTACGAGAAAGCTTTACTATATCTCGACAGATTAGAGGATGTCCCTCCGAGGTTGGTCAGATAACCTGCAATGACGCTGGTCGTTATTTCACATTTGTCTTTGCAAAGGGGGCCTTTATGATCCGGTCAAAATCAAATGCACCATTCGATTCTCTAGGATGTGTCTCGTTGTACACCGACCAGAGTTTCTCAAACGCTACATGGGCAGCGTTGGAAGTCCTACATCTCAGCCGGGAGGATAATACCCAAGAAGGTGCTTTGACGGTGCTAACAACAATATCTCTTGACGAGAACGACACCATGCATCACATGCATTTCACTTTGGAAGTGAACTTCAACACTACAACATACACGCTTCGTAACGCTAGACAAAGAGGCTTGAGCCAACACATCTTGGATGTGCTTCTAAACCACGAGCGGAACCAGGCCTCTGCGGGCGAAAATAACCCCATTTTGCCCAATGCATTCTATGGGGTGGCGTTCACGCCTAGTCATGAAGGTTTCAACGATTTAGATACAGTTCCGATCCCTGGTCTAGAGGCAACACTATTCCCGTTCCAAAAGAGAGCGGTCCAGTGGTTGTTGATGAGGGAACAAGTGAAGTATTGCGGCACTTCTCCAGATGGGAGTTTACAACTTATGACACATCCCCTACCGCACAACTCAGTCCTACCATTCTCCTTTGACACCCTGAACGACATCAACGGCCAGAAGTTCTACGTGAGCAATCTGTATCACATTGTGACCCGTGATATCACCCCTTTTCGTGAGACCGAGAACAGCCTGCGTGGTGGCATTCTCAGCGAGGAAATGGGACTGGGTAAAACTGTCGAGATCATTTCCTTGATCTTAACACACAAGCGTGATCATTACCCTGCTACCGAGCTCGATACACACTCAAATAAAGTAGTACATCCCACAGGTGCAACATTGATTGTAACTCCGGACACTCTACAGAATCAATGGATTTCCGAGTTTAAGAAACACGCTCCCGGCCTTCTTGTCATGAAATATCCCGGTATGAAGGTTTGGGCCAACGACAAGGAACTGAACACAGAGCAAGAGCAAGAGGGGGGAAACCCAGTGGGCCGGTTCATTTCCATGCTCACGAACTGTGATGTTGTTGTTACGACTTATACCGTTCTTCAGGCCGAGCTACACTACGCTGTAACTCCTCCAGAACGCTCAATGCGATACGAAAAAAGGCACGAACGTCAGACGTCTCCACTGGTCCAAATTGGTTGGTGGCGCATCTGTCTTGATGAGGCCCAGCAGATCGACTCCGGGGTAAGTAGCGCGGCCAAAGTAGCCTGTCTCATCCCTCGAGTGAACGCTTGGGCAGTCACTGGAACACCAGTTAAAGATGACCCCAATGACCTTTGGGGTCTATTATTATTTCTTCGTTACGAACCGTTTGCTTCTTACCAAGTCATATGGAAAGAATTACTTAGAACCCACAGAGCTCTCTTCAGCGAGCTATTCAATAGAATTGCAATACGGCATTGCAAACGAGTTGTTCGCAACGAGCTGAGGCTACCATCCCAAAAGCGCTATCTTGTCACAATGCCTTTCACGGCAATCGAAGAACATCATTATCAATCACAATTCAGAGCCCTTATTGCAAAAGCTGGCCTGAGCGAGCAAGGTGCTCCCTTAAATGCGGATTGGAACCCTGACGATCCCTTTGTTATAGAGTTCATGAAGAAGGCGCTTGCAAGTCTAAGGCAGACGATACTTCATCCGGAGCTAGGCTCAAATGAGCGTGCTAGGGTTGTGGTCTACAAGACGTTAGCAGAGCATCTAGAAACCATGATAGAACACTCAGAGGCCTGTATCAAGTCTCACCAACGAAGTTACTTGATGGCCAAGCTGAGCAGAGGTCAATTACTCGAAAACTCCCCAAGAGTTCAAGAAGCACTGAAGATATGGGAGGAAGTACTAGAAGAGGTCGAGCCCAACGTCCGCGAAGCCCGTGAAGATTTACAAAAAGCGCTAGAGAATGCTCGACAAGAACAGAGCAAGGGTACAAGCAACCCAAGTGATCAGGAACCCGCCGATGAAGAAGCGCTCGAGACAGCAAAAGTTGGCGAGTGTCGCCGGAAGTTGCGACTGTTTCTTGACCTACAGCACAGGGTGACATTCTTTATTGCTAGCGCTTTCTTTCAGATCAAGTCCGATGAAACTTTAACGCAGCCAGATTCGGATGAGTTCAGGCGTCTCGAGCAACGTGAAGTCGAGGGCTATGAATCGGCCCAAAAAATTCGGAGGGAGCTTCTACAGGAACCATTGACAAGGGTATCAAAGCTGATGAAGAAACTCCAAGAACGTGCAGACAATCAGTCTTTCGTGGAGATTCCCGAGATCATAACGTCAGACATACATGGCATAGAATCAGGGGAGATTGTGGCAGATTTGAAAGCCCTTGGAACGTCTTTGAACGAGCAAGCCGATGTTATTGACGACTTGAGGGAGCATGTCATTCAGCTGTTGCTTAAACCTCTTGTGGACGCAGATGATGAGGGGGAGATAACTGGAGAGGAATATGAGGATTCTACGAAGGTGCAGGATCATCTGATGGTCTATTCCCGTGAGTAATTCTCGGAACCTTTTTCTTCTAGCTACTTTCGGTGTACAAGCTGTCTTTTTAAGCCAAGACAGCGTCTAAAAGTTCCTGGAACCCTCACAAATCACGCTTGGAGTGGCAATAACTAACTCCGAGTGTTCTAGTGGCGTTGGGGGCTATTATCGGTGACCGACAGGAAGCGCTAACTGGGTTGGTAAACGAACGTATTCGCTATGAGACCACTAGTGCTGAAGGCATGGCAAAAGAAGGTGAAGGACACGCACCCGAAAAGTTGCTGGAATTGCTTGAAGTACGAAGGGATGTTAAACCGCAGCCTGGTGGGACTTCTCTGCGTGGAATTGTTTCGCGATTAAGAGAGATTGCCACAGGACTCCGTCACGATGCTTCTGACGGCAGTAGTCGAGCTAGAGTAGAGCTCCAAATTGTCACCACACAATTCAGAGCAACGCAGGACATTCTCACGAAGCAGAACAAGGTTGCTGTAAGTCTTGAAAGAGACTTAGAATTCTTTACTTCGGCTATGAATGCGCGAGTAGAGTTCTACCGCCAACTACAATCCGTATCCGATAACGTCGCCCCGTTGGACCCCGAAATCAGCATAGCCCTCGATACGGCTTGGAACAACTATCTTGCCCATGAAGCCGATCTGAGAGGAAAAACAGCGCAGTGGCGTTCCAATCGCCGCCATCGTGAGTATCCTCGAAATAATATTTCTCTACGTTAGCTAAATTCTTTTCAGTTCTCCATATGAGGGAGGAAAGTTCTAGTTCCAATGACCCTTGTGCTATCTGCCGTGGCGATGACTTCACAGTAGGAGCAATCACAACGTGTGGGCACAAATTCTGCAAAGAATGCATTGTGCAGTGGCTAAGATCCAAACACAAATGCCCACTTTGCAAAGCATACCAGACTCCGGGCATGGTAAGCGAATTTAACAACGGAGATCAATCAACGGTGAAACAGAAGCCTCTAAACACCCGCTTGCGGGCGGGCCCCAAACGAGGATGGGGGGTGTACTCAGAGATCCATGACGACAAGAGACGTGCTATCCGAGACATCCAACTTGATGGCCCCTCATACTCAAGCAAAGTTGACACCCTGGTCAAGCATCTCACCTGGTTACAAGAAGAGGATCCTGGAGCAAAATCAATCATATTCACACAATTTCGAACTTTCTTCAAAATTCTCGAGCAAGCCTTGACAGAACATCGTATCGGCTTCGCAACTTTCGCCCGCTCCGGGAATAAATCACTTGAAATCCAAAGGTTCAAAGATGACCCGAGCGTAGAGTGCTTGCTTATGGATGCCAAGGCTCATTCTAGCGGTCTCAATCTAGTCAATGCCAGTCATGTCTTTCTCTGCGAGCCGCTGTTGAATACAGCTTTGGAACTTCAAGCAATTGCTCGAGTAGACAGAATCGGGCAGGAGCACGAGACGACCGTCTGGCTGTACGTTGTCGAGAACACTGTGGAGGAAAATATCCATACGCTTTCCGAGCAGCGCCGTTTAGCGCACATGGGAGAAGATAAACAAAAGGGTAAGGCTAAAGAGGCCATCGAGGAAGGGGTGGAGGATTCGACGTTGGAGGCAGCCAACTCCCGCGAGTTGGAACAGTCTAGCTGGAGCAGATTAATGGATAAGAGCGAGGAGGGAGAAACTGTCGACAAGGGAGACCTTTGGGAATGCCTCTTTGGCCGCGTGGTCGAAGTTTAGGGAAACGCTTTTTGTGAAAATACTTGTATGGAAATGACTGGACGAAGATCATGATGCAACGTGTGTAGCTTAACGAAACCGACCATTGAAGAATAAATAGTAACAGAGCTCTGTTAACCGCCCCTTTCAGTTCCTTTGCGAGGCATCGGTGTCGGCGCCTCATTACAGGAAAGTAGGTTTAGTAAAGAGGCGTGAGGACTCATCATATATGGCGATTCTTCCCTGGCTCGGGGTGCGCCGCGCAATATTAGGTCGAGGGGGGCATCGAGTCAAAACAACTTATTTTCAGGAGAGCGAGGTCTACTGCGGCATGATGCGTTTCGGCTTCCGTAGATATGTAGTGGTCGGGGTCCTTATAGTAACACAACACTTTAATTACCTACCGGTTTAGAGTATCAGATATTTCAAAGACTTGAATGACCGGATTGTATGCGAGTTGTGTATTGACGTTTATTGTCTAAGTATTAGGTACTGCTGTAGCCCCAACGTCAACGAGTTATGTTAGGTATAATAGACGTCTTGTTATGTGAGTCACGTCGACTTAGCTGTTTCGTTTATGCTAGGTCCTTGTAAGAGCTAGTCCCCAGCTTCAGGAAGCTCCCTAGTAGTTTTAAAAATACGTGGTTGTATTATGATAGCCGAGTGATTTCCACTAAGCCTGTCGTTAAGCAATAGCGAAGATTTCGTTGACGAGATATACGCATGTAGGTATATTTCAGTCAATGCTATAGTAGACAAAGATGTAGATCTCAGAAGGATATCGTTTCGACTGTGGAGCGCGGTGGTGAAAGGGGGGAAGCGGTTAAATGTACTTAGCTTAACACATGAAAGGGCAAAACTTTCGATTCTAGAAAGTCTTGTAAATTTGGCTAATGAAGGGGAAAAGCGAGATGCGAGAGTTTGGTATTGATATTTCAACCCTTATTCCAAGCAATCATCAGAGGTTCGTTCCTGAAATAGGTAGCCAATATTGAAATGTTTGATTGCTGTATGTATATATATATATCTTTCCTGTCCAAACAGCTATAATTGAGTCATGGTTCAGCAAGCGACGGCTCATCTGTTGCGAACTTCACTATGAAATAGTAGTATAGTGTGCTAGATGCCTACAGTATATGCCACGGCAACGCAGAAGCGGCAAGCTAAGTACTTAAATAGATGGGAAGACAAGTAATCTAGGCTCAATTGGGCTAGAATGTGATAAGTAAGAATAAGCTATTCGACCCCGTCTTTTTCAAACATGAACCGGCACCATCTATAGTCCAAACTCAGCCGCAAATCCGCCCTGACTCTTACCGGATCTCATCTAGTCTATCGAAGTACAATAGATCTCCCCCCTAATTCATCTAGAATGCTTATCCCAGGCAGGTCCCGGGGTAAAGCGTGAGTCAAGCTTCTCTCCAGGTAGCAACGGTAGATAATGGCCATGTTTCTGCCTTGGGTCTGCCTTGGATCCGCAACGGAACACGCCATCGCCGTTAGGCAGACTGAGGACACCGGCCTTTGATCTGGTTAACGAACGAACTGACTGACCGCCAATGGCAGCCTAGCGACCTGCCGTGCATGAAAAGCTAGCACCAAAATACGTGTTATTCGGTGGCCGAGACTCAACGGGCAGCGCTTCGATGAGATATGAGATATGGATGGACAGATACATATAGTTTCACCTCCACCTGTAGATGGCCCCTTTTGCTTCCATTTCTCCTCTACTCCCATCTCCATTCCCTATCATCAACTAATCTTGGCCGGAATTCATCTGGCTCTGAAGTATTAGTCTGTACAACCTTCACTCGCCTTCTGGTAGCCTACTGTCACGCTGCCTCTGCCCATCTTTAATCATGTTGGGACAACCAAAGTCATCCCTCGAACGCGCCGACTCCATCGACAGTTTCGAAGAGGTCAACACTAAGATTATCAAGGCCTCGGACCCAGAGTCCAATGGCGTCCTCAGGGTCGACGGCAAAGTTCCGCCGGTTCTTCATGTCCTGAAGTACGTCGGCTTCAATGATGCTGTTATAGAATGCCGTCAGAGTCTCGCGCCGTTCAAGAACATTGCCCCGTTCAAGGAAAAAGATGCAGGCAATGATGTTCAGATCGGCCAGTACGGCGAAGGTGATGACGACAAACCTGTCCTCGATATTATCTACACGGTCAGCAAACCCGGCCACGAATATAGACGGCGGGATCGCGGTAATCCAAATGAGCGGCCTATCACGGCTGCTTTCGACCTGAACGAATACCGTTATGATGATGGCGAGAATGACGACGACGGCCAGGCTGCCGCTACATCAGCCGTCAAGCCTGTCGTTAACATGAATATACATTCCCAGTACCTCATTCATGCTCTCCAGGCCGTCATCAGCTACTACCCGCGCGTAAACCTTCAGGACTCTCCGGCCAGCATTCCGGCCCCCTACCGCCTCCTTTACCTCCACCGCGCTGAGCTGGCCCGCTATCGCGACAACCAGCCCAGCTCCCATAGCCCGGAGTACGCCGAAACCACAGCTCGTCACATCGATGTCTTGCTCAACTTTCTCGCGGAGAATATGGGCGAAACTCTGGTAAAGGAGGAAGCCCTACACAAGATGGACCATCCCTCTGCCACCTTCGATCTTTTCTGGCTACTTTTGAAGCCTGGCCAGATCATCTATGCCAAACGTTATGCCCTCTGGACTCCATATGTTATCAGCCGCGTCACAGCCGGCTCAAGTAACAATTTCAGTCAGTACAAGGTCGACTGCTGGTACCTGGAAAGCAATGGTGTCGTCGTCAAGCGCTACATGGAAACCTTCCGGGTCCAGCCCTGGACTGGCGAGCAGCCTATCAATAGTCTGCCCGTCATTCCAGAGGCGTTCTGGGTCGAGGACGAGGTTGCCCAGGGTGGCAAGACTATGAAGGAAAAGTGCATCGGAGAGGGCAGGCTATATTGGGAGCTCCTTAAGAAGCCGACCTACATGGGATACGACGGGCAACTCGTTAATCCCACGTCTGGAAATGGCCAGTGTGCAGGGCCTACAGGAAAGTTCTCTGGACACGTCATATGCGACCCTGTCGGCTTCGACCGCTTCTACACTCAATCTCCAGACTTAAATGGCAGCAATCGAGCCAGCCTTAATTCGTCGCGGCAGGGCTCGCCTTTACCGCCACCATTAGATCATCTCCCGCGCAGCCTACCTCGCTGTGGCTGCGATGCATGCGATAAGAGCCGTGCTCCTACTCAAGGTGACGACGGTCCCTACGCTGGGTTCAGAGACCTAGATGCGACCTGCGACACCCCTCCGGAAAGCGAAGTGTTTTATCATGTCCTGAGTAACATCATCCCCAGTTTCATCCCGAACAGTCGTCGCTGGGCATGTGTAAACCTCAGCTATCTAAAGCCAATCAAGACCAACAGAGATGCCTTCAAGGACTTGGTGCTTGACGATGAGATCAAAATGACCGTCAAGGCCCTGATCGGCAAACTCGCCACTGAAGCCGAGGGTCGCCTTCTCCCATGGAACACGGGCTTCGTGCAGAACAAGGGCGAGGGCCGCATCTTCCTGCTGCACGGTACTCCCGGCGTCGGCAAGACGTCCACGGCCGAGTGCATCGCCGAAGCAACGAACCGACCGCTTATCGCCATCACCAGCGGCGACCTCGGCGTCGACACATACCGCGTCGAGGAGTCCCTGAAATACTTCCTGGAGCTCGGACAACGCTACGGCGCACTGCTCCTGCTCGACGAGGCCGACGTGTACCTCGAGCGCCGCCGCTCCAAGGACATCACGCGCAACGGACTCGTGAGCACTTTTCTGCGCGCGCTCGAGTACTACCGCGGCGTGCTCTTCCTCACGACGAACCGCGTGCAAGCCTTCGACAGCGCGTTCCTGAGCCGCATTCACGTGGCGCTACACTACAAGAACCTGCGCGACGAGGACCGGGAGCGCATCTGGGCGAACACGTTCGAACGCCTGGATCGCGAGTCGAACGGCACCGTCCGCATATCGACGGCGGCTCGGAACCTGCTGCTGAGCAGCACGGACGGCAGCAGCGCTAGCAGCCGGATCCGATCCCTCAAGTGGAATGGTCGTGAAATCCGCAATGCCATGCAGATGATGCTGGCCATGGCCGAGTCGGAGGCGCGCGAGGAGGGCAGCAAGGTCGTGACGGTGAGCCAGAAGCACGTCGCCGCTATGGTCAACCTGAGCGGGGATTTCCGCGATTATCTGAAGAAGACGACGCCGGTTGAGGGAATCCTAGATGTCGAGGTTGAAGGCGATGAATGAAGCTGATGATTTAGGTATTGATGGGTAGATATGCTTGCAAATATCATTTTACAGCGCTCGAACAATACTATAATATAAAAAATTGAAGGGTATTTCCAGTCAAAGAGCCACATAGCTTGCGTTTAATGCTAACATTTTCGAACTTATATCTCCGTAATCCACATATCATAGATTGTTCTGATTTGATTTCACTTCGTTGGAATCAAATAGCCCAAACTGGATCGCTCCAGCTCCTGCTTCTAATATCTATATTATAATACATGACTAGAATAGCTTTAGTACTCTTGATTAACGCTACGATATGTCCGTTTAACGTTTGAGGTATAACATAACCTATTAAAAAGCGTACTGTCCTTTTATATTTACTTATTTACAGCTAAATACTATAAAACAAATATTTTAACATCACTAGATACATAGAAAACACGAGT
Source organism: Xylaria polymorpha (assembly GCA_003426235.1). Classification (NCBI taxonomy): domain Eukaryota; kingdom Fungi; phylum Ascomycota; class Sordariomycetes; order Xylariales; family Xylariaceae; genus Xylaria; species Xylaria polymorpha. The sequence goes on from NQIM01000007.1 coordinate 119,293, forward strand.
ACTAATTACAGTTTAACTAAAAAACGTTTAATATAAGATAACNTTTAATATAAGATAACCTGCCCCCCTACGGCCCACTACGTCACGGCCCACTGCACCTATTTTTAACCCCTTCTATTTAAAGCTATAAATATCAACGTATTTAATTAAAATTACTAGTTATTAATGTTTTCTACTATAATATAGTCTTTTATTTCTAATTTATCCTTTTTATAAACTGCTAGTACCTAATTTGGACTATTTAATACCTATTAATCTATAGCTTTGTTCTTAAATATAACCCTATTCTTTAACCTTCTTTTAGCCCTACGTATATTTGCTATATATATTAATTTTTACCCTAGTACAATTTTTACGCTTTGCTATTTTTTTTTGTTTTTTTAATTTTAGCTTTAAAATAGCTTATTTTAGCTTTAAAACTTATAATTTAGTTAATTTAATAATTAAAAGCTTTACTTACTTTTAATATAAATAGTTTTAAAGCTATAATATTAAAAAAAAAAATAATAGTACCTAGTTTCCAGCAGCTATTTTAAAGTTCTTAGCTATATAAAAATATTTTAAAAACTACTAAACAAACCTCCACAATAAAATTTAATATTAAAAGCTTAATCTTTACTAGTACTTTTTTTATACTTACTTTAAACACTTTTACTAACTTTTAATATTATATATTTTAATAATAATAATATTAATTAATTTTATAAATAAATTTTAGCTATTTTCTAAGCTTTTTTAATAAATATATTTAAATAATTTTTATTTTATTTNAAAAAATATATATATATATAATTTTATACTAAACAATTAATCGATAAAAATTAATAAAAAAAATAAGTATTTACTAAAAATATATAAGATTAAGCCTAGAATATTATAAATAGGTTATATTAATTAAGTTAAAAAAAAAGCAAAATAGCTACTAGCTAACTATAAATTAAAAAAACTAGCTACATAATATTAGTTATAAAGGTTAATAAAGGTTATAATATATAATATATAACAATAAAAACATTGTTATTTTTTATAAAGGGTATTTTATTATTTGATTTATAGAGGTCTACCCTACTATAAGTAGTATTTTGTATATAGTAGTAGTAGTATTAGATCTCCATCCTTAATATAACATAATATAGAACAGTACAAAAGATGCTAAGCAAGGCTAGTCATAACGCTACAGCTCCCCTAGCGAATCTGCCACGTCTTACTGTAATAACGTGTGTACCAGCCACTTGCTCTTCTGACTATAACAAAAGCCCGCCCCCGCTTGGACTAACTGGCACGCCGCGAGCCGCGAGATCCCAGTTCTTCTGCTCCGCCTTTTCTTCAAGTTGTCATACTCGCAATGGCAGATCACCCACCCCTTGAGATCATTGAAAACAGCTGTATTAGCAAGGGCCTTGACACCTTTCGCGCCTTGTTCATTTCGATGTGTGAAGACAAAGGCATCCCTCACACTCCGGATACGCTTGACCAACTGGGCGAAGAAGGTGGGAGGAATTGACGTTTGCTTATGCTTAAGAGTGTCCTGTCTAAGTCCAATACAGGTATCCAGGATCTCGCTCTCAACATACTACACGCTCTTCTAAAACTCCCTTCTACTCGTCTTCTTAGTTCGAAATCCTACCACGGTACAATTCGCAGCGATCTTTTAAAACTCAATTCCGCTATCAGCTCCGACAACTATGATTTCGACCGAATCAAGCCGGTTTTAAATGCAGTCCTCGACGGCAAACCTGACAGTGAGATCTGGGACCAAGTCTACAGCGCTCTCCCCGAGACTGCTTCTCCCCGCGCCATGTCCTATTCCTCCCAACAGAGCTCGTATTTTCACGCAGGCAGCTTCCCCAACTCCGAATACCGCCAAAATGTCACCTATCTCAAGAACGGAACAGCACAGCTCCGTGAGTCAACGTTAAATATCTCAGAGCCCTTCCGTGAGAATGAAACTGTCGGAGCTGGAATCTCTTCCTGGGTGCATCGATTCGATGCTGTAGCCAAGTGTTACACTGCCGACGACGGTAAAGAGAGAGAGAGGGAGGTCGCCGTATTTGAACGCCTGGGTTCGGGCAGTGGTAGTTGGAAAAAGACTATTTTGCGATATTACGGCGTCTTCAATGGATGTGTCATCTTACAATTTGCGCGTCATGGCTCGATCCGACAATACCTACGATCTTCTCTTCGCAAACCCCCTCTTTCAATTCAACTCCAATGGGCAGAACAAGCTACGGATGCAATCTCCTTTCTTCATTCGAAAGGAGTGCTGCATTGCGACATATCCTGTAATAATATCTTTCTTAATGATAACCTCGACGCGATGGTTGGGGATTTTGCAGGATCATCCATAGACAAAGAACAGTGCTTAGGCTGGTATGAGACGAGCCATTGCCACCCAGACATGGAAGGTCCGTCAGAGACGAGCGAGATATTTGCTCTCGGCTCGACTTTCTATGAAATACTCGTTGGCAAAAAGCCATACGAAGGCCGGGATGACGCTGAGATTGAGCAAGCTTTCAGGAACGGCAGTTTCCCAAGTTTGGAGTCACTTCCCGCCCTTAATACGGTCATTCTTAACTGCTGGAGTGGGCGGTATAAGACGACAAGTGAGCTTTTAGGGGACGTGAGAACAGAAGGTATTTTGACTCTTCTATAGCAAAGCTTGTGTTCTGAACTAATTATATTTAGCAAGAGCTAAATCCAACCCTTCTCTACCAAACGAATGACAAGCCCTCAGGACTAGTCGACTGACCTGCCTTGCCCTCGCTATAATTATTCCCTTAGTTTTTAAAGATATAACTAATAAATATAGTTTTTATTTATTTAGTAAATATATTTTAATTAAATTAGTATTAATTTTTTTTTTTTTTTTTTATTAAAAATATATTTTTAAATAAGTTTTAATAAATATTTTTATATAATTAGTTTATTTTATTAACTATATATATAATTTAGTTTATAAAACTAGCAAACTTTTTTTTTAAAAGTTTTAAATATAAAGTTTAATTTATTTATTTATTTTATTTATTTAAAATAAATAAATTTTATAATAAATAAAAAATAGTTTTATTTAACTATTTTAAAAAAGTTTATACTTTTTTTTACTATTTAAACTATAATTATAATAATATTGTTAAAAATATAAAGTTGATTTATTTTATAACGTTTATTAAAATTATTAAAAAAACTAATAAACGTTATTAAAAAAGGAATATATTTAATAAAGATTAATTAAGGACAATAATTTAAAAAAAAAAAGGAATAATATTATAAACTAATAGGAGGAAGGGTCTATTGGGCGGATTAAGTATAAAAAAATAATAAAACGAATATAGGGCTAGACTAAAAAATATATTATAGCTAAAATGTATAAGTTATATAATTAATTATTTAGTTATTTGCTTATAGGGGAATAATTAAAGTAAACTAATAAATATAAAATTATTTAGTTATTTGCTTAAAGAAGGGGTAATCGAAGTAATTATAACTAGTAAGTAAAAAAAAAATATTATATAGTTAAACAGTTTTTCTATATAACTAACTATTAGTTTTTTTATTTTATTGTTTAATTTAAACATATATTTAGTTTTTAGAACTATATATAAGGTTAATACTTTAACGATTTATTATATTGTTTAATTGTTTTAGCTATGCTTTTACTTTTAAAAATATAAATACCTATAAAACCTTTATTATACTATGTGTATAAACAAAGGTTGTTATACTTTATAATATTAATGGTGTTTTATAGTTTAAATATAATTTTAAAACTATAATTAAAATAAATTCTTTAACTTATTATTATTAATCCTTTAAAACTTTTAACAATGTAAACATAATTTTATAAATAAGTTAGCAAAGATTAAATGTATAACAATAAAAAAGCTATATTATAAAGTATAACGTGGTTAAAGCAACTACTAAAGATAGGTTTTCCTTAAAGTTGATTTATAAAATGTATGCAGAGGCAAAGACAGTCATATGTTTAGGGTTTATTAACACTCTACCTACCGTTAGCGTGGTCTTAGAACTTGCCGATATAAATAGCTAGCGCAGCATACCTCATAGCAATACCTATGTGTGAGCCTTGGTCACTAATACTAATAGGGAAATGATGCTTTATTCTTGAAAGGCGTGGTAGGTGTAAAACTTGAAATTGACGAGAAGGATGAAACGATACTGATACTACAGGTGCGGTGGATAGCTTTCTGTTATTGACGTTTGGTGCTGTGCCCGTTTACAGTATCTCGCCCTGCAGGAAAATAAGCCAGCCATCCACCACTTGTGCCGTGGTTCCGTGGTAGGCAAGGCACTACCACCGCTCAGCAGCTATATACATACAGTATGTACGGGATTCAAACCGATTTGCCGCAATGGATACTTGGAACGGTAGGTACTCTAGGACTAATCAAATCACAATTCCCACGGTGCCGTTAACCGCCTACCAAGCTGAGCGCGCTGTCACACCGTGGTTATCGAGATAACAGACGTTGTACAATCATACGGTAGAGCTTACAGTACAGCAGGCTGTCTTACGTTTTGTCTTCATGCTTAAACATATAATACTACCTACGTAGTGTTTTCAAGTCCTGTTGAGTATCTATACACTCAGGATTCTACGCCACGGTGCAACCTTATACTTGATGTAATGCGACCTGTTTACTGCCTACCTACTAGGTTAAAGCTTACCTGACTTCATTAATTGTAATTAGGTAGCCTTTTTATCGTAATTACATCCTTGTTTAGCAGTTTATTATTCAGTAAATTACTTTAAACAGCAACGGCTACAAAAATGAAAAGGCGGTGCTTTAACTTCAATAGGCTGGCAATGTAGAAGTACATGGTTGGCACCCAGCATGTACTTACCTATACTAGTCTAGTCTACCTAGGTAGTGAATAGCTCTAAAAGTCTAGGCAGCATTAACCGCTACCTCGGGCACCTAAATGCCTGTGCACTTCTTACAGTACCTATTATTCCCTGGACAGTAGAGATACCGGTACACTTGGGTGGCAGCACCCTGACTCTCCCGCTGTCAAGGACCAAGGTTGACCAAGGTTCCCCGACTCGCGCTCGCTTCGTGTCAATCAATTGGACGTGTCTACAAGCAGGTGATTGTTCAATCGTGGGCGTTCCTGTCCTCCCACTTCCCTCATATCTTGCCCGTGTCCGTCTCTCTTGTTTTTCTTCTTTCCTTCCACTCTTTCTCCCCTCTCCCTTTCCCGGTCTTCCCTACCCTTCTGCATTGTTTTCTCATCCGCTACAGCAGCAATTGGCGTGTTCTCCCGCTGCGTTGTTGTCGTCCCATTTCTGTTGCGCATCCTGGTTATAGCTGGAGACCTTGAAAACGCTCGCCAACAAATTGTCCCCACGTGTGCAGCCTTTCTGAGGGGCGCGGACAAGAAATTTGTGGTACGGCAGCGTTTGTGGGTGTGGATTCCTGGACCTGAGTGTGAGTTTTTGTTGTTGATTCCATATTGCCTATGCCCCATTCGCTATCCTGCCACTACCAGTTCATTTTTAATTTTGNTTTTTTTAATTCCTCCCTGGTTTTATCCCCCCTCCCCTTTGGCCCCTTTCAGCTGCACAGTTATCTCCGAAGTGGCGCTCGAGGAAGCTCCCCCTTCCCACCTTTTTTACCTTCGTTCCCTCGATTTTTTGTCCCCTAAACCCCCTTATAGGCTTATTTATACTTAACGTTAGGTTTTCTGCTTTATTACTTCGTAATGCAGAAAACCTACGGCCAAAATTAGTTAGCTATTTAATTTATTGCTAAAAGTACTAAAAAAGGTAAAGTACTAATCCCCCCGGATTTAACCCCTAACTAGACAATACAAATTTGCACGGATAATGCGGTAATACAGCGCTGGTTACTTCTTACCTTACCCATCGGGAGTCGCCGCTTAGACTTACCGCACCAAATGTTCGTTTCAGCTGGCCCGCAGCTGCCCCACAGATCCAGATCCCACTATAGACCTTCTACTGTACAGATGAATACATGGATCAGGCTTGGCACATACATCCTTGCTACAGTTTGGTAGCTAGTGATTAAGTTCGATCGTCCTCAATTGCTCTTCTTTTTGCTTGTTTTGCTTCAGCTATTCCGTCGAAAGGCGAAGGCGGAAACAGGGCTAACATAAGTGCCCTGGGGTCGCGTGTTTCTCGGGAGAACACAAAAATCTACTATTACCATCCATCTGTGGCCCTGTTTCGTTGGACCGGCTTCATCAATTCGTCTCCCCCAGCTCAAATCTCGTCCAGCTGAGGCCAGAACGACCACTACCACAAGTTCGAGTTGCTCCCTTGTCCTCTTCCCTACGGCTATCCACAGACTTCGTCCTGCTGACCTACCTACAAACGCATACTTGGAGAATCCCGCAAAGTCGAGTTGCTCCTTTGCCCTGGATCATCCATTCACTTAGTCATCATCTGGACAGGACATCTACACTCCTATCAGACATATGTCGGATGCTACAGTCCGGTTCCAACCCGAGGAGGACAGCGGAATTGATAATAACAGGTAAACAGAGAGCAGTTAGTACCAATGGGTTATATTTCCGACTCAAAAGCTAGAGTGTTTTTGGAAATACAGAACAGGCAACTACACATCTCTCGATGTTCAAGGCAGACCCGACAGAAACGAGCCTGTGACGAGTAGTTCACTTCACAACGCGAAATGGAAGGGAACGCAGGTATCGAGATAAGAGATATCTACGCTTATTTCGAACCTAACTACTCTGTCTCTAGAGATCTAGCTTAACTTAGTGATACTTCCTGCAAGTTTTCCTTCACAAACTCTGCGACAGTGTCCAAGGACTTGTGATGACTTAGCAAGTCTAGAAAAGGCACGTCAATCTTGAAAGAGTTCCAAAGCCACGTTCGGAATTCAGCTGCAATCATACTGTCGATCCCGAATTGCGCAAACGATCTCTTGTGATCGATCTGGTCCATTGGTGTGAGCAATAGGTGCGAGAACCGCCTCCTCAGAGCTCCCAGTATAGAATCTTTCAAGCTCGAGGCGCTTTTCTCCGCCCCCAGGATTCTGGAGACACCTATCGGCAAGCCCTTCAGCCATGGGATGTTCTTGATTACTTCATCGATATCCGAACCCGTATCTTGGCCCCTTTTGGTGGTATCTCGATTGGCCTCAAGTGACGCCGCCAGGATTGAAAAGCGAGGATCATCTATGACGGAGTGGGATATTTCGAACCCCTGTTCGAAGAACTTCCGAATGCCGGTGGTCTCCAGACCCGTGAGTATATGAGCTGGAATCTCATAAGCAGGATCCGCTTGGTCGACTCTCAGGGGCTCCCCGATGGCAATGTCGACAAGTTGAAGGAAGTCGCTTTCGCTCAACGGTTGGGTCCCTCTGCGCAAGAGGAGATTCTCGATATCGGGGTTCTCGTGGAGATATCCCACATCTGAAATCATGCCTAATCCCACGGATGTGGCTGGTTTGCCTTACTCCGTCGATAAAAGGCGAAGGCATCAAGGAAAGCATTCGCCGCGCAATAGTTGCTCTCTGTTGGCAGCCCAACGGTTCCATTCATGGAAGAAGTCATCAAGAAAAAGTCAAGGGCGTCGTCGTAGCCCTCAATCGCAGTATGGAGGTTCCAAGTGCCTGCCCACTTGGGTTTCACGCTTGTCTGCCAGCTCGTGCTAGTCATTTTACTGAAGAGATCCTCATGAAGACCCATTGCCGCCTGCACCACACCACCTAAAGGCTTTCCCAGGGCCTTGCAGGCTTCAATACTAGCGGCAACATCGCTGAAGACAGTCACGTCGCCTTTTACGACAGTTAACTCAGCACCATACCTTCTTAGATCATCCACAAATTCCTGTGCGCCGGGCTTGTCACAGCCGGACCTTTGGAGGAAAACAAATCTCTTTGCGCCTCTTGACATCATCCATAGTGTTAAACTTTGTCCTAACCCTCCGAGAGCTCCTACAAGCAGATAGACTTTCTCGCTGTCTAGGATAGTCTGGAATTTCGAGGGTGCAATCTGCAAAAGAGAATCAGTACGCTCTGTTTCTGTTATCAAAGGCCATGATGGCTGACTCACATTCAAGAGGCTCTTTGGGTTTTCTAGAGACACGACAACCTTCCCAATCCTCTCCTTTGAAGAGAAATACCGATACGCCTCCGCAATCTCCGATACATCGAAAGTCGTGATAGGCACTAGACGAATCTCTCCGGAGCGGTACATCTCAAGTACATCTCTAACTAGACTGTATAAGAGAAGAGCCGAAATTAGCTAATTATTGCAGGAAGTGGAAAGTTTCAGAAAGGAGTTAGCTTACCCAGCTACCAAGGCTTCGTAGTGCTCGCCCTGGAAAAACATCTCGGACAAATCAAAGGCCGTGAATGTCGTATTGCGAGCAAAGACATGCATTTCCAATCTTCCGTTGTCGACTATCTCCCGTTTACCGACTTCCACAAAACGACCGAACGAGGCCAGACAGCGCCAGCTCGCATGCATCAGGTCACCCGTTAAAGAATTGATGACGACGTCAACACCTCGACCCTTCGTGGCTTCTTTTATCCCGGCGACAAAGGAATCATCTCGGGAATTGAATATGTGTGTGAGAGGTATGCCGAGAGTGTCAACCAGGAACTTTCTCCTTTCTTCCGAGCCGGCAGTAGCATATACAACCGCGCCGGCACGTTGCGCCAAGGTTATCGCGGCGGTCCCGAATGCACCGGCTCCCGAATGGACTAGGATCGAGTCTCCAGCACGTAATTGGCCGCGATCGCGAACAGCATATAGGGCAGAGCTATATATCGTCGGCAATGTTGCCATCACCGTGAATTCTTCCTCGGGGAGTAGTTCTATGGGATTATAAATTAGATATTGCGCTGTATACTTCACTATACAGAAAATCGAGCATTGGAAGAAAGGGGGTTTCAAAGAGAAATGATGGAAATTAGAATACTCACTATGTGCAGTCCAAGAGGGGACACGTTCTGTCGTCGAGAAATTGTTCGGCTTGACTACCACGACTCGGTCCCCCGGCTCTAGATCATGCACCCCGGGCCCAATTGCTGTAACAACTCCGCTAAATTCGATTGCGGATGTACCGGTTCTAGTCTCTACATGGCCACTCATCGTGTATATGTCTTTCGCGTTCAGACTGACAGCTTTCACCTCTACGTCAATGTAGCCCTGAGGCGGGAGTGTGGAGGGCTCGCGGAGTTGCTGGAAATACATCGTATCTATAAGTCCGACGTTACCAATCGACAACCTCGCCTGCCCGGCTTCCGAGAGCGCTAGCTTCCCCTGCCTTCCGTGTGCCCTCGAAGTGCGGCGCCGAAATAGGGAATTGATCGCGTTGTCCGGTTCGAACCGGCTGATGTGGAGGAGGCCATCGGAGAGGACGAACTCATTGTCGTCGTCGTCTTTATAACTCCATATTGTCTGTATCAGTCTTTTACAAGAATTTGACAAGTTTACAGAGAATCTATTGAGCTCTCCAATGTCCATGGTGGCTAGCCGGAGGTATTAGGGCTGTTCAACCCTCAGAGCCCGAAATAGACCGTGAACCAAGGTAAGATCCGGATTTGGAACGGCCAGCAGATTCACCCCTGTCAACCAGACAAGATCCCGTATAGTATTTGTTAGACCGTGGAATATGTCTAAGTCTTCCTGGTTTAAGGTGGCGAGGAACGGCTCCTCGATCTCGAGTAACGAGATACACAGATCATTCTCAGAGAGCTCTGTGGTCGCAAGTTTGTCTATAGAAATTGCATTCACCTTACAGGCCCCAGAGGCCAGGAAGCCTTCCGTTAGCGTAGTTAATAGCTCCTGTAAATAAGGAGTTGTTTTGCGTCCCTGTTGACAACGACATATGATTAGAGTTGAGGCGATAGAAAACGGTTGCTGCTAAGTAACATACAAAAATAAGGACTATCTGCCCGTCTGAGTGCTTAGTTTTCGTCGTACGCACGGCTAGGATTACATGCTCTCTTATTATCAGTGTAGAAAATCCCCTGGCTGATAGTTTAGCTAGGGCGGCATCAGATCTGCGAGTGATGATGATGCCCCTCTCTTTGATGAGAGACATAAGGTGGCTAGAGGAGTGATCCCACAGGCTTTGCAATCCGTGTTCCTTCGTAACGTATATTAGCTAACAACACTGCTTTAACACGCTTGGCATTAGCTACTCACATCATGGATGAGAACGTCAAAAGTCTCCGGGTTCGAATTCTTCACAGTGAGCTGGTCTTCTTCCCCAGGATGGATTGACTGCCAGGACCGGAGGCGAGGAAAGGTTGTCCCCTCACCCAATATATCTAGCCAGTAATCAGTCGCACGTGCATTTTCAGTGCCCACCGTCACGACGTTCATGCGAGGGCTTTTATGGCCTGCAAGGTCAAGTAAGGCTCCTATCGTGGATGTAATCTCCTCCTCGGAGGTCGCTAGAGCATGCTGCTGAACGAAGCTAGCAATGTAGGCCTCTAGACCTGGACTTTCTTCGGGATCAAGTCGTGTGATGTCCGGCTTCCACCGTACACGTAATACTGGATGGCGTTCTAAGTGAGGACTACTGCTCGCCTCTCTCTGGGCTAGCCGCCCCATGTATCGGGACAGCTTGACGCCTTCCATTTCAACAACTAGTAACCCCTGAGGATCTTCCAGGATACAATCTGCTCTCAGCGTGGAAAAGCTGGTTCTCTGCGACTGGGCGCGAATGGTTCCTTGTTGGTCGCCATCCCCGGGCTTAGGCTTTTGGATGCGGCATTGTGAGATGAACACCGGCACATAACTCTGGAATGAGTCTGGATTTCCGCGCGTGGAGCTTATCAGGGTGGCTTGTAGACAGGCGTCGATCGTAACCGGGTGTACCGCGTAGCGAGTAGCCAAATGCTGAGTTTTCGGGGGACGGATCTGGGTGGTGCATCGGACAACAGGCCGGGATTGATTCTTGTCGGCCTGAACACTGGTTATTGATTGAAAGTAAGGCCCAAAGTAAATGCCTTCTTCAGTGAATCTGTCGCGCCATCGTTTCATTTCCCAGTTCCTGTATGGACTAATGTCATGTATCACCAAGGTTTTCTCGGATGGCGAGTCAGATACTTTCAAATTCCCAACGCAGTGCACGACGCTCTGCCCAGCGGCCCAAGATGAGATGGTGAAGTCGTAGATTTTGCCCGAAAATGTCTTAGCTGAAAGCTTCCGCAGCGACAGCGTGGTATGCAGCTCTATAGGATCCTTTTGTAGGTCGTCTTGATCGGGCACTACCATCGCTGAGTTAATACTGACGTTTTCAAAGTGAAAGGTTGTAGGTTCGAATCGGGAACCCTTGCGAGCTTCGCACACCCTTGTCACAGCTTCTATCGCGACGGCAAGGTACCCGGCCGCGGGAAAAATTACTTGGCTCTCGATTTTATGGTCACGGATCCACGGCACCTCGTCAGCACGAAGCACATTGCGCCAGCTCCAGTCAATTCCATTTCCGGCCAACTGCTGCGAGCCCAGAAGCTCATGACGCGTATGAGATCGATTGCGTAGCTCAACGCTTGCCCGAGGCTCGGACCACCGCAGGCCGGCTGAGTAGTCCCAGGCATATGGGGGTAGATGTTGGTATAACGAACGACTGTGATCTGGAATCAAGTTGATAGCCTGCCACTTCATATCGTGACCACTGATGAAGAGCCTGCTAGCTAGCCTCTGCATACATAAATGGGAGTCTTGATTCCTTATTAGAGTTGGTGAGTACGAAATCGCCTGCGCATTCTCCTTCGTCGCGACAACTACTTGATTAATGGGACCCTTCAATGCTGAATGAGGGCCAATCTCAATAACATGATATCGCTGCTTCTTGATAATATGCCTCAAGGCAGATTCGAACTGGACTGGGTTCTCAAGATTATCTCTCCAGTATTTCGGCATGTTTATAGAGGGATCAAGGATCATAGGGCCGTCTCCGAGATCTTGCACGGTAGAATACATCGTGAGCTGAGGGAAAGTTTGCTGATGGTCCTCCTGAAAGTAAGGCGTAAGGAGTTGCTCATAAGCAGCTCCGGCAGCTTTCATCCAGGCCGAATGGTAAGCTTGCCCACCTGTCTGGAGAAGCCGGCAAAACGTCTTACGAGTCTGTAACTCGGAGTGAACCGTGTCGATACCTTCTCGCAATCCGCTCAGAGTCAGGCTCGAAGGAGCATTGATACACGCAACGCGCACCTGGTCCGAAAGTCCAAGTTGATTGATGACCAGTTCTGCCTCGTCGACTGTGAGACCACAGGCAAGCATCGCACCGTGAGCCGGTTCTTGTGCCACCACATAGCCTCGAAAATAGGCAACCAGAATCGCCTGGGATGAACTGTGAGCTTTTATTAGCAAACCGCAATCATACTCAAAACGTGGGGCACACGACATAGTCCTCACCTAAGGAGACCTGACGCATATGCAGCGGCGATTTCACCCGAAGAGTGGCCTATGGTTATAGAAGGGGTAACGCCCCAAGAACGCAGAACATCTACCAATGCGATTTGAATGGCGCTGCATACGGGCTGGCTTCTAGTAACTTCGTGGATTCGACCCGAATCAGAGGGTTCTCGAAGGGTGTCTTCCAGACTCCAATCCGGCCGGTACAGCAGAGGTAGACTTCGAATTACCTCGTCCAACTCGCGGATTTTGGAAAGGAATATTGGACTTCTCTCAAGCAGTCCTTTTCCCATTCCATGGTATTGCGCCCCTTGGCCTGTGAATACAAAGGCGAAGTCCGATGTTTCGGTTTCACCAGGATGAGACGCCTCCACGTATTCAAGTTCCCAGTCTTGTGCCAACTTCGTCTTGTTTGTGTTGACTATTATTGAAGCTCTCCGTCCTAGATGTGATGTCCGCTCCCCTAGAGTGTAGCTAAGACGCTCAATGTCACTGATACCGCAAGATCTAGCGATGCGAGATATCTCGTCTGCGCGTCTTTCCAGAGACTTGATCGATCCGGCCGAAACTGGTAAGACAAAGCACTGTCCTGTTGCAAGGCTTTGAACCACTGTTTTCGCGGCCTTATTGGTATAGCTGCTGAAGGACTCGAGAATGGCATGCGCATTAGCGCCTCCGTACCCGGAAGAGCAGATGCTTGCTCGTTGAAGTTCACTCGGCCAAGCTTGAGCTTCTGTCACAACTGCCATATTGCGACGCCCCAACTCCACTTGAGATCATTGTACTAATTAGAAACCTGGCTCCAAGTACAGCATGGGAGAATAACTAACATTTTGGGTTGAGGGTCTTTGTTGAAATGGGTGGCTGGTAAATCCAGTGGCTGGGTACTTCGCCCCACACACATCTACCTATATATATAGAGGTATCTCTCCACTGCACTATACTTAGACTTGTTTTTTAATGTTTAACTAATATATATTATTTTTATTTATTATTTATAACTTAGTATTTTAATAGGTTATAAGCTTAAAAGCTTATAATTAATATTATTGTTATTTTTAGTAAACTTTTTATTTTTATAGTATTTATTTAAAGTTGTTGCTATTTTTATTAAGCTAAATTTATTAAAATAATATACTATAATAGAAATATATAAAATAACTAATATTTATTATTATTATTAAAATATATATATTTATAAACGTTATAAGCTATTTTAAACATTTTATTAATAGTTTTTTATTAATAATAGTATTTTTAATAACTATAATAAAATTAAAAAACACTTTTTACGCTACCTTTAAATAAATATACTTAATAATATTATAACCAACATTTTATTTTAACGTTTAATCTAGCTATTATATTAATAAAAACCTTAAAAGATTTTATAAGTAGTATAATAATAAGCAAAGGTATAAAGGTCATAGTTATATTAATAAAAGTTGATAATATTTATATTATAGCCTAGGCTATAGTAATAATAACAGCTAATAATAATACACCTATTAATATTGCTTTAACAATAAAAGGTAGTAAGACAATCGTCTTTAGTAATATGTCTAGTACATCTTTGCAGCCTTTTATAGATCCATAAAAATTAGTTAAGCAGCAGCCATAAAAGTAATTAATTAAGCAAATATAATAGGACGTGCTATAAAAACAGTTGGCCTATCGTTTATAAAAGGCTATTATAAAATTTACTGCTTTTATTTATAAACATTATATTTATTTAACTTATAACTTTATTTATACTTAGATAACAAAATTTACAACAAATATCACACCTTATAAGAACTAAAAACGGTAATTTGGTTTCTTGTAATAGCTTAGCAAGCTTAGCAAGCTTAGCCGCTCAAGCTTTTCTGCCCTTTAATTATAGCTTCTTTATACCTATACACCCTCCTAGCAGTATTTAAGTTTGGCTAGTTTAAGACCTTTCATTATTATATTTATTATACCTAACCATGTATTACTAACTATATAAAAAGGTATAACAATTAGTTTATAATTGCTTGCATTAAGACTACCTTAGTGTTTATTTTATAGAAAAACATATAATAAAGTAAAAGATAAGCAAGGTATTTTCTAGTAATAATAAAGATTGTTTATTTTTATATATTACCTGGTCCACTAGTTAAGCTTAGGACTAAAATACTAGGTAGGTATAACTAGATTATATTATAAAACATATTTTTATTGTTATATTAATAAACTAATACAATATAAATTAAATTAAAGCTTATTAATAAACAAAATTAAGTTTATATTATTAGTTGCTTTAATTATAAAATAACACATGTGGAGGGCTAGGGCAAGGCTGGCAAGGCTATTAGGGGGTGCTAGGGGTTAGTTAGGAAATATAACCAACTAACCTACCGGCTAAACCCCGGGACGCTTGCTAAGCCAACCTACAAGCCAAAAAGGGCGTTTTGCCAAAAAACAGTACGGAGCGTCCTTTTTAATTAAATAGATTCGTAGAAATATATATAAATATATACGCTTTTAAGCCCTTTAAACCTATATAGTAAGCTAATCCGTTATAGTTATAAGCTTAGTTTATACTCCTTAAATTAGCTATATAATTAGCTAAACAATAGTAAAAGCTGCTGTTCTACTAGTTATTTATATATATAACGTTTATTAATAAATAAATAAATTGTTTATTTTAATTATTTAAACTTCGCTATTTACTATATTTTTTTATTTTAAAAATAACTTAAATAGCTACTATAAATACCCAGCTTATATACAACATATATATATAAATCGATTAATATACGCTATTATTTTTAACTACNCGATTTAAAAATCTTAGGAGCTATATTAACCTAAATAGCNTANNACCTGCTANAACTANTTAAAAAAGCCCGCCGGAAGTACCGCTAAAAAATACTAATTATTAAACGTATTTAAAAATATAATATAGCTTATTATACGCGTAAATATAAAGTATAATATAAAGCATAAGAATTGCTACTAAAAAACGCTATAAAGAGCAGAGCTAGACCTTTTTAAACTTGCTATAAAAATAGAAAATAAACTACGCTATTAAAAAACAACCTATAAAAACTATCTAGGTTTTACTATAAAATAAACCGTTTATATAAAAAGGTATAATATAATATAGCTTTAGATTATATACTTCGTTAACCCGTTACTCTTTGTTTATATTTTATAAACTATAGCTTATATATATAAATTATAAATTAACGCTTTATATAATTATATAAACCTTTAAAAACTATATAGCCCTTATAAATAAAAATATTATAAATATAGCTCGTAAAATATATAAAAAACGTTCTAACATATAAATAAAAAAGCGCTATAAACCTAAGTATATAGTACAAGGATTAAATAAATATATACATATATATAAAAATATTTAGGGTCCTAAAGATTAAAAAATACTTAAAAGTATAAAATTTTTTTATAACAGTTAGCGAGCGCCTAATACCTAAATAAATAAAAGCTAAACTTAATAAAATTGCCCGCTAAAAAATATTAGCTTTAAGGGTGCCCGTTATACTTAATAAATATAACAAATAGTTTAAAGCGCTATTACACTAAAAAGGCTATAAAAAATAAAATGTTTTTGCAATAAATAGGCCGGCAAGCTTAAATAATAGCTAAAAATACTTTTGCTAAAAGCCTAATTCGCAGAAATATAAATAGCCCCCAAAGATTTACTACAAACTACGCTTTATTATATTAAATAAAAAAATATTTAAAACTACAAAAAACCTTAAGGCCTACTAAAATATACTAAATTAAACAGCAAATAAAAAGCAGGCCTAATAATAAATAAGCTAATAAAACTTTAGATTTTTTTTAATAAATAACTAATAGTTTTTTATAAAAACCTAGTTTAAATATTAGTTTAAATCCCCTTTTAGCTTTAATTAAAAATATTTTAGTTATAGAATTTTTAGCCGCTAGTTACTAAGCTAAAGCTTCCGTTAAAAATAAAAGTAAAAATATATTTAGTCTTTATAATATAGAGGTTATTACCGGCTAATATTTTTAAAGCAGTAATTTAAAACAGTTAAGCATTATATATAATTTTATTACGTTTATTCTTAAAGCTTGTTAATTTTAGCTTAAAAAAAATATAAAGTAAAAACCTANTTATATATAATAAATTAGCATTTTAGTTTAAATAGCTAAGCTATATTAAATATATTAAAAACTTCGATAAAATTAGTATAATATTTAATAAAATTTTAAATTTTAAATATAAAATAGCTATAGCCCATAAGAACTATAACGTTAAAATTTATAAAGCTAATTAAAAAAATCGTAGCTTTTTAACTTAAAAATTGTTTTAATTATAAGCTTAACTAATATAAAAGTAATATTTTAAATATTAAAAATTAAATATAAAAAAAGGTTTAAAAAAACCTAAANANTTAATATGAAAAAAGAAATTTAGTTAGTAGGTATACTATTAATAACTTAAAAGTATTAGGTATTTAGTATTATTAACGATTTAAAAAGTATTTAAAGTATTTATTTAAATAATAAAAAATAAGGTTTTATTTATTTTTATTTTTAAAACTTATTTTTAAATTATAAATATTTAGCTTTTTTAATTTTTATATTAACAACTATTTTTAATTTTATATAAGTTAAAATTTAATAATTTAATTAATTTTATATAAAAAATAAACAAGCTATAAAAATAAACTATAAAAAAGCTAGTTAACTTATAACTTAAAATTAATTATAAACAATAACTAAAAATAAACAACTTAAATATATATTATATATATAATAAAGCTTTAAAGTTGTTAAAACTAACTTATTTACTACTGTTAGGTTAAGTATTATTTTTAGGTTGATTACCATTTTTAACTCCCACTCTGTGCCAACAGAGTGGGGTCTCCAAAGGTGGATCCACTAGTATTGATACACCAGAAGAATCCTCACCTGCGGCCGGTATACCCGAGGACCAACTCCCCAAAAAATAGGATGGATGATTGATTGATTGATGGACACGCAAGAAGACTCCCCATTGTCGATCACGGCCAGTGTCGCTGGCATCCTCACTTTCATCGTCGCGATTTTGGCCGCGGCATACGTGCCCATCACGTACCTACGCAACAGCGACCAAGAGTATTTCCAGGTCAAGACGTCGCTGGCTTGGTATAAGACCGAGTCGGAATGGCTTGCGCAACTGGTCAAGGCTGCCGGTGATCGACCAGACGCCCAGTACCAACCCGAGTATCAAATCTACAGTTTCGTTATGGACGACCTGCTGCGGCTTGAGAAGCGTATACTTGAACTTGTCGATGTCGTGGAGGAGAGAGCTGGGAGCGAGGACGAGCACCCCAAAGGCAAGCGTTGGGCTGTGATTCCGCAAAATTGGCGCTTTACCACAGCTGTTGCCGTGGCGGTAAGCGCTACCAAGACTCATCACCTTTTCATTTTAACCGCTAACCGGTAGGATTGAAGTGTCCCTCGGTTGCATTTCCCGGAATCTTTTCACATAGTCTTATGTTTTCACCTTGGAACAGAGTACTGACACTCTACCTTGTAGTGGCTGCCTATCAGGACCCAGACTCTAGAATTGGTGCGCCAGAGAGAGGCACTGACTGCAAGGGTCTCTTTACCCAAATCAGCATGATAGCCTCGTAAGCTCTGCACCCAAAGAATTCTTCTTATAAAATAGGTTTAAATCTGGACCGCTCGGCTTATATCTCGTAGGCGAATTCGTGATCTCGAACAGAGAAGCGAACTTAGAGAAGATAAAATCGGAAGTTGTCTCCAAATCATTCAGGCTACCATGGAAGACCAGAAAACTGAGATATGTCGAATGGAAGATCTACTATATCGCACCATGCGCAGAGATCACGTTGGCCGTCATGTAGCAGGTTCCAGCAAGTCCCTACGCCGGAAATCTAGCTAGAAAATCGGACCAAAAACGGAACTTCGAGATTATGGTCGCTGAGATGGAGGACGATGTCTCGATAACTTTGGCGCTTGTTTGGGAGGGGGGGAAATCCTTGTTCAGAGTTTCAGGGAGTATCCGCCCTGGTAAAAGAACCCACCAGCGATAGCGAGAGAGATAACAGCCGGGGTCAGATCAAGCTCGATGACAGACCAGACCCAGAGACAACCCAGGGGTGGTGACCGCTTCATGATGTACAAGTACCCGTAGTTGTTGGATATGTCGATCAGGTAGCAGCCGGAGACAGTGCTCGCAACGAAGAATATAGCTTGCCGAAGGGGATGTTGGAATCTACGGGGGAGACCGGGCAGCAGGCCGGGCGACGAGGCATGGGGATGGAGCACGTAGAAGAAGGCAAAGAAAACTACCAAGGCCACAGTCAGCTTCGAATAGACGAAAGGTATCATTACGGTGTATCATCTTACCGACGAAAGCCACCAATGCGCGTGTTATGATCTGGGGCCACGATACCTCCATTGCGTACTGGTGCTGCACGAGAACGTCGAGAGTGAAATGCAGCATGGCCAAACTGACGGTCCAGAGCAGAGCCTCCATGGCTCTATCGGCAGTGGGTGATAGTTCCCCGTCATCATGGTCGCCATTGCCTCGTTTTCTGCGTCGGTTGGCGGGATGCTGAGTCGGCCTGCTCGAAGAGATTGCGCTCCTGGGCCAAGTTGAGCAATGTCTCCTCGGAGAGTGCGGATCGGTCGGGCTGAGCAAGCTTGATTCCGGCAGCTGCCTTTCTATCTTTACGGGTCTGGACCATGCTGGGCAGCCCGAAAGACTCGATAAATAGCTGGTCGACCAAGAGGGTGGTGGCTTTGTATGTAAGGAATGGCGTTGGGTGTATACTTCTCTAAGTCGAAGCGAGGAAATTTCGAGACGGGCTAAATGCGGACTGGAACTCTTATGATGCAGGTTGCTGCAAGACCCGAAGCTAGTATCGTCCGTCCACGTACCTACTGATACTCGGAGTGGGGCCTTGCATCATTCCCTGCAACAGCTTGCCCAGGCCTTGCAGGGCCTGCCCAGGTGCTCGGGCAGGCTCGGGTGGAACTTGCTTACAGGTACCTACCTACCTAGCCTACCTTAGGTAGGTACATACAGTACACTACCTACCTGTATGCAATCGGCCTGTAGCTGTGGCCCCAATTTCGGGCTCCGATCTTCTTACCGTGTGACCAGTTCATCTATCGTGACTTTTCTTTCCCTAAGTATCATTTTCTCGCCCAGGAAAATGCATCACTGGAACCATCTATCCCGCTGTTCAAGCTGCCCTTCCCGGAATCGGGAGTGGTCCGAGACGGCAGATTGGTTGGGCCTTTGCCCAGATTGGCTCATGCTATGGGTCCGGTCGTGTCTAGGTCACGGGTAGTTCTGCGTCCCCTCTATCTAACCTTAGGTAGTGTAGGTAGGTAGGTACTAAGTAGTATAAGTACGTCGATAGCCGCAAGGTGGCCCTCTCCATCTCTCAACCCTCCCATCCCGATCCTTCCGCTTCCGCCGATATTCTCGAACCCACCCAAGAGGAGAAGGGGTAGGAGGCTCTCCTTGTTTTCTACCCCCTCCACACATTGTGTATCCCATACTCCACGCTGAACCACTTCGTGTATTGTGCGCCTTCCACGAGCTAACGAGTTGAGCTGTCTGCGATTGCTGTCGCGTGGGCTGAGTAGCGGTGAGGGGCCGCTAGTACAAACTCTGTGCCGAGGCCGCGCTGTTGCTACCTACTTCAAGTTCTTCCTTCCTCGATTGAAAGAACCGTCCGAGCTGGGGACCTCTCCGTACAAGGGAGAGACACAACCGCATATCATGGGCCTTGTTACCATTACCAGCTTCCCGGCCATCTTGCTGGTTGCGCTGCCGCTCCTCTACACCTACACAGCCTCCACCACGCAAACACGATACCCCACCCTGCGCAATAAGAGAGTATGTCTCCTCATCGCCCACCCAGATGATGAGGCCATGTTCTTCGCGCCCACCGTGCTCGCTCTGACGCGTCCCGGATCCGGAAACCATGTCAAAATACTGTGTTTAAGCACTGGGAATGCCGATGGTCAGGGCGAGACGCGCAAACGCGAGCTGGTTAAGAGCGCAATGCTGCTTGGCCTACGACAAGAAGATGATGTCTTTGTCCTCGACAGCCCGTGAGTGCTCGGTTATTTCATCTACTGTATTCGGGTTTCCTGCTGTCTGCTTTAGTATTCCGCGCTCCTACTGTCGTCGAGGTGTGGAATAGCATCGAGGGGACATGCGGCATCCAGCCCAAACCCAGCCGCAACAGAAGCACAGAAGCGCTAATCGAACAATGCGAACCACAGGGACTTCCCCGACTCCATAAGCGCAACCTGGGATTCCGAACGCATATCCGCGCTTCTCGGCAGCGCATTCGCACCACATCTCGTAAATGCCTCGCTGTCCCCGCCCGATGAAGCCCCGACCGCCGCCATTGACGCCCTCATAACCTTCGACAAATCGGGTGTGTCTTCGCATCCCAACCATATCTCGCTATACCACGGCGCGCGGACCTTTATTGGGGCGCTCCTGCGCGGGAAACCTGGCTGGGCGTCGCCCGTGGACCTCTACACACTCACCTCGGTGGGTTTGTGGCGTAAGTACGTCGGCTTCTTCGATGCTGCGACCACCATGGTCATCTCGCTCTTCCGTGGTGACCGGCGCCAGAGCCAAAAGGGCAATCCGGGCAAGCTGGTGAATATGAGCGTGCTATTCGGCGCGCGTGAGAGCTACGGGTCCGCGCGCCGGGCCATGACGCAGGCGCATCAGAGCCAGATGGTGTGGTTCCGCTGGGGCTGGATATTGCTGAGCCGATATATGGTTATCAACGACCTACAGCTTGAACATGTCACGGCGTGATATATTTGACATGCTGACCTGCAAAAATAAATGGCCTTAGATATCTACCGATCAAATACGGAGCGAAGGGGAACGGAAGTGACAACCAGCAGTGAACTTTGCGATATGCGTTGAGCATAGAACACCGAGGCCTGGCCACTAAGCTATGTACAATCACGGTCACCGTGATGGCCCCTACCTCGTCCATTGTAGATCATCTTATCTAGTTCATAATTGTTGTGCATAGCAATCACAGAATATAGTAAAATATACGATTTTTCCCATCCGGACAAAGACGATCGGCATGTGCGCTAAGAGGGCAACTTGGTCATTTTACAAGTCTGGATAACTGGAGCAAAGAACACGTCGTCCTGTGGTGCAAGGAGATTCAACGGGTCTTTGAGTTTGGATGGTTTGAACTTGGCAAGCGAATGGCTAGATAAGACTGCAACCTTCGAGCTACGGAGGCGCCTAGTCGTCCATCTACCTCCCAAGTTCTTCATCGGAACGTCCTGCACAATGGTGTCGGTCTCGATAACTTTGAAGGTCTCGATGGCTGGGTCGACAAGCGAGACGTGACCCGTCGGTGTTTCATATTCAATGGGGTTCTTGAGGAAAGGCCGGAACTCTCGGATGAAGGCAGGGACGAGCGGGTGCGGGAAGGGGCTATCCTCGGAGAATGGGATGCGCTTGAGGAGCATGCGGCACCATAACGAGATGTTGTACCACATCCGCTGCTTCTTGAATCGCGCGTACTCGAAGCGGAGCAGTACTGCGCTAGAGGTGATACCATCGCGTAGATGTTGCGTGTACTCAAATACGGCCGCCTCATATTCCCAGCATTGCTCATTATACAACGCGATGGCTTTTCTCATGTGAGACAAGACCGGTGTCATATCGCCGCTACGCCGGCCAATGAGACTCCGGATAAGCAGATCATAACTCTGAAAGGTAGGAACCAGGTTATATGGAGGGGAGGCCATGGTGTTCCAAATCATCTCCACCGCCTGAGGGCTTGGGATTTTGGGATATAATTTGGCTGTTTCCCACGCGGTGGATGCAGGCGGCGTACTCATGATGTACGTCCACTCCAGCAATTCTTGCCAGACGTCGTGAGGTATAGGGATAATGTACTTATTTGATATGTGCTCAACCAATTGGATGGCGACACCGATCTCCGCATTAGAGCCGTACGTTTCTACGACTGCTCGCATCAGACGGACCGTAGGGATGATACGAGGAGGCTCCAGGTAAAAGTTGAGAGTCCGGGCCCATTCGTCCGGGGCTTCGGGCGGAAAGGGGTGTGGCGTCTTGATGCCAAAATATGTTTGCAAAATTTCGGTACCAATAAACCGTAGTGAACCAGAGCGACCTAGAGCAATCATAAGGGCACACATGATGGTCTCGTCTAGACGAAAGCTATGTGTCCCTACAACTGTCCGAAACAGCGCCACCGCCGGGCGGTTGCCTCGGAGCGCTCTCATTAACTCCTCCAGGTGTGATACTTCTTTATTTAGGCCGAGCCGAGCCGTCCTTAATCTAACCCTCGCGCGTAGGTGATCCAAGCGTCGTTTTGTAATCTCAGGTAATTGCAAACGCGATCGATGCAAATTTCGCGGAGTGATCATCCTTGCCACCTTCTGATAGTTGGTGTATAAGGGTTCAGTCAAGAACCGTGCCTTGATGTATTCAGTGTACATCTCGCTATTCTGCCATACACGGGCTGGTCCCGAGACCAGATCGTTCCAAATAGCCCCGGCACCAGAGATGTCAGAAGAAGCGCCAGCACATCGGAATAGCGAGATGTATTCCTCCGGGTGCAATGTGTAGCAAGCAGTTTGCAGCACATTCATAAGGAGGAGGAGGCTGTGTAGCAACTGCGTATATAGCTTCCGGACTCCCCAGTCATCGATGCTCGACTCCATATTGAGCATCTTGAACATGCCTAAGGGGGTGTGGGTCTCATCAACTGGATCGCAATCCCGTGCAACACGCAGAGGATCAAGGGCACGGAAGAACTCAGTAAAGGTAGTCCTTGGAATCGTCGTGGCAGCACGCCGGATTTCATCATGGCTCATGCGCACGATCACATTCAAACGGAATAGGAGTTTACGGGTGTCTCCATCCCGCATCGCCTGCAGACGCCCCGCCGAAAGGATCCACGGGCTGGGTGCCAGTGTTCGTATCACGATGGGCTGAAGCTAAACCGTCGCTGAAAGGCGCGTTCGAGGTATGAGGGTGGTCGAGAGGCTCGGCTCCGCGTGCGATGTTCGCATCGGAGAGTGTGAGCAGCGATTGGACAAGGGCAATGGCATCTTGAGAAATGAGGGGAGGTGGGGAATTCGACATGGCGTAGCGGAAGCTAGGGGTGCCGTGGATTGTCCTAACATGTCTGGAGGAGAGGTCTATGTTGTGTAAGGCATCGAGAGGCGAGGTGCGGGATACTTGGAGGCGAGACGCTTTGTGGTAGTGAAAACATCGACGGAGTCGCAGGGTCAGGATGCTCGAGGGGGTGCCCCTAGGAGCCCGTTGAAGTAGGACACGACAGCCGCGATTCTCAGCCATTGAGACGCCCGACAACATGGCGCACGTAGCTTATGTTTTTACGCAACACCATGGCCAGATTGTGACTGACTTGAGGGTATGGGCAAGTCGCTGTGAAGAGGTGACAGGAAAAGGTAACCAGAGGCGAGATGAGAGGTAGTCTGTAGACCGAGGCAGAGATACTGTACACAGTACACAGTAGACATCTATTACCTACCTAAGATACAGCATGCGGGAACACTAATTAAAGTTAAGATTAGCGCCTTTATGTGGTCGGTCCGGGGTAAGAACCTTGTAGGTGGTCAGAGCTTTTCCAGTAAAGCGCCCAGCCACATTCCTAGTCACACCAGCCCCAGCTGATTGCCAGGTTCCTCACTTGCTGCCAAGCCAAGAACCAAGGGATTCAATTAGGTTATGACTTGTTCAGGACTACCATCTCCGATATAAAACACCATACCCGGCGAAAAAACACTCGGTATATGCGAAGCAGCCTCTCACACCCTGATCCCTATCCTCAGCCTTCAGTGCAGTACCTCCATTATGGCCGATGTGGAAGAGGGCCCGACCGGCTCTGTATCGGAGCCTCTCGACCTCGTGCGTCTCCTGCTCGACGAGGTCGTGTTCGTGAAGCTCCGCGGTGATCGGGAATTAAAAGGTCGCTTATATGTACGCTCAAGACACCTCTTTTTACCGTGATATCATTCTTTTACTAATCAATTCTCAGGCCTACGATAGCCACATGAATCTTGTGTTGGGCGACGTAGTAGAGACCATTTACGTCGTCGATGAGGATGATGAGGAGGAAGACATCAAGGTCAGCCATGAGGCCGCCTTTCCATTTCACTACACATGCTTACGTGATTAACAGACGACGACAAAAAAGTCCGAGATGTTATTTGTCCGCGGTAGGCAGTCGAGCACCCTACACGGTTGGCTAGGGTTCACAGTAACTAACTCTCTCCCCCCAGGCGATAGTGTTGTTTTGGTCTCTCCCCAGAACTCATCGTGAGTTGCTAGCCAGTCTACTATATGTGCCTATGTTAGAGCTGCATGTTTCTGGGGCGAACAACGCCACCACGTAGCTGCTTGGCTCCTTTCACCTTGTCAAGAGTATGGAATCTTGTATGAGGAAGGAATATCGGGGTCGCGAAAAGAGGATACGGTCCTACATCCGTACATTCAAGCAGATTTCAAGCACATCTTTAGTCGGATCCGCATCGGAATACTGGCTTGTTGAAGCATGACCGCTTCCAACAGCATCTGCCTCACTACAGAAGCTACTTATGCTCGATCGTACCTGCTAAAGGTGAGTAGGTACGCTCTTGCATAAAACATAGGCATAGCTTAAGGCTTCATGGGTGGCGCCGCGGGCGTGTCTTGCCCTCGATAAATGCTTAATTTAATATATTAGGCTTGTTATTCTTTCTCTTTTAGCCATCCTAGGTGACTTGTTTGAACGAGCCGGCTTACTGTTGAATAATGATAACAATGTAGATATAAATTGAATACTGTTATCTAAGGTACATACCTACCTTACCACTGGGCACCTGGTATGTGGGTAGGTACCTACTTCCAGTTGCCTTACCTGCCTACCTACATACTTACCTACATTAGGTAGGTAGTACATTAGGTATGTAGGTGGTTGCCCAATCCCGAGGTTATCTCTAAAAAGGAGATATATATGTTAGTTAACGACTCTTTTGAAGGCATTAGTACTTAGATACGGGTCCCCCTTCCTTTTCCTTTTCCTAGATCTATATGCACACTACATATGTACCACAAGTACCTAGCATCCTTTGAATACCTACCTACATAGGTACTTAGGTATGCTGCTTAGCGCTCCATCCTACCTACATATGTACCCAGATATCTCTCTGTGTGCTCTATGAGATCAACCCAATATCAGAAGCTCCCGTCTTCTTTACCTCGGCTTCTCTAAATGACCCAGCATTAATAACAACTTGCGCAACAGAACTAGCAACCATCCATCTACATACCTTCAAGTACGCTTCTACACATTACCAACCTCCACAGATATACATGGCCACCTACCTACATGTGTACCCGTCACCACGCCTTCCAAGTTGTTCCAATACTCAGTTATATATCCTATACTCGTCCTTGACAGTCTCACTTACCTATCCAAGCAATATCAGCGGCCCGTCCACCTACACGTTGTTTTTTGCCGAACTTATCCTGTTGGAACTTCATCATTCCTTGCCTACAGTACCAACTTGAAGTCTTCTTGTTTGAACGTATACTTGAAGGCACTGGTGCCAAGATTTGCCTCTTTCATAAATCTTGGTAAGTCGACCCAACCTCTCTGGGGGTGGCTTCCCTCTCTTCAGTTTCATACACAGCGGAGCCCTCTGGTATACTAGGTAGTATTTCCCTCGTACTTACCCTTTACTTATTTGTGCTCGGTGTTTTTCTACACCCTTCCCTTCCCTTCCCTTCCCTTCCCCTCGCTCCAGCCCAATAACTAACTAACCACCTACCTAACCCACCTGCGAACCTTCGATTCCCACGATATGCCCTGATATCCTCATATGTCACAAATAACATATATGTATCCATTTCCACAATTGTCCATTCGCAAGTTCCGAGTCTCCAACAACAATGCCTGCTTATTAAACACCAGCACTATAATCTGCTATTACACTCTACCAAACTGCCGCCCCCCCCCCGCCTTCAGGTCCACAACTCCAACCACGAGCCTGCCTTGCCTAACATCGCGCAGCCCCAACAAGCCAATTATAAGTTCTGGTCCATATCTACACCTATTGCCCCTACACCCCAAAACAATATGGCACAATCTATCATCAGCAATGCGTCCAACGATGCCCTGGAAGAAGCCCGCGGGGATCTCGGTCATTTTGAGCACTCATTGGCGAAAAAGGGAACCAAAATTGCCGTGTATGTGATGGTTATGGAGATTGAAACTGGGTTTAGGCTTGATAAATCCAAGACAATCGGCACAATTACAACAAAAAACAGTAACAAGATATTGTAAGTATTAATTCCTGCGACTATCCCCCTCCTGTTTTGGCAATTCTTAGAGTATAAGGTTCACGATGTTCCCTTTTTGGGAGAAGAGTGTTTGGAAGCTACTGAAACCCTCATATAACGCTCCAAGTGGCAAGAACTGACCCCGAATGTTCTAGAATGACAGCCCACTCTGGATACTCTACAGGGCTGAAACGGGAAAATTCCAGCTGTTTAGATACGAATAAATGGAATTACTTGGCGCTTCGTAAGTACTAAGACCATCCTCCGAGAAATATTAATTATTAACTTTACTTTAACAGACCATATAGCAAAACAAATAAATTTTAAGTTCCCGAAAAATATACGGGATAACGCAGGTCATCCTATTTTGGATGAACATAGAGGCAGAGCTCATGCTGGTTAGTACTCTGGAATTCCGTATGCGCCTCTTTGACGTGTTTCGGGAGCGTTAGTTGCCTGACCTATGACTCTCCTCCTCCTATGACTCTTGCGAGCTCCCCAAGGTTTGAAATTAGTTACCGGATACAATAACGACTGACTTTAGATTACTAAATAGGCCACGTTGAGGTGTTGCTTGCTTCGGTAAGCGTGCAAATATGCCCTTTCTAGTAGCAAGGAGCATTTTCTGACTGCTTGTTATCGTTATTATTACTAGTGGTTCGTCCTCTACGTTATCCGAGAAGAATTTGGCCTTGCCGACAAGTCTGAGAAATACCTCATTACTCAGTTAAAACGACTGAGAGGGATGAAGCTTGGCAATAAACGAATTGCCTTCATCACAATTGACTCAGAACCGTAAAGAATTCTCCAAGTTATTTTCTTCTTCTCTTGGCGGCTTCTGGTGGGTAAAGCAATAACTAACTCCGACCTTTTAGATGTCGTACCTGTCTACAATTCTTGAACAGGCTGTCCCAATACACCAATATCCTGTTCCAGGTATCCGGGTCAAAAGGGGTCGGGCCAATCCAGGTCCGAATTGATGGCGGGAGACGGGAAGATGTTGTGGGTGATACTTTTGCCGACTCTGAAGACGATGCACCAATTCAAGAGGCAAATGTACAAGTAGAAGAGTCGACAGAGAATGTCCCTCCTCAGGATGTCCCGATACCTGACCTTCTGGCACCTATAACGCCAACAACGTCGATTCCGAGACGCCCAGCAACGTCATGGGGGAGGAAGCCCATACAATGGAAGCCCATTGACCCAGATGAGTTATTAAGTTCATATAAAAAGAAGACCCCAGAGTTTAAGTTTCCGGGGTATAACAGAGAAGCTTGCCAAGATTCCGCAATACCCTCACCAAGCTTTCGAACTCAACCTACGGATATTAGACCATTGTTGATGTCTAGTAGCGAAGAAGGCGAGCCGGTGATTGATATGATGATTGAAGACGACTCAAATGACTGGGAAGATCTTGGGGGCGGGTTGAGTAAGTAATTCTCTCAGTCATTTTTTTTTCTTCTAATGCCTTTAACACACAAACCATACTTGAAATCCCAACAGCTGACCTTGAATATTCTAGTGATGTGTTGTAAGAGTACTACAGGCAACAATAAAGAGGATGATGACCTCGTTAAGTACCAACAGTCCGTTAATGTCTCTCCTGGTGCCTCTGGTGAGCCGTCGAGTTATGTGACGGCGAATGTTAGTGGACATAGTTTCGCTACGTCGGCGTATGAAACTATTGAGATGGAATACGAGGTCGAAAGACTGGGAAAGACCAGAGAATATCCCCCGAGCCCCTTACCTCGCCGCCTCCATCGCCAGCCAACAGCATACCATCATACCAAAGTTCTACACAGGCCGAACCCCATAAGTGTACCGAGACTACAACGTTTTCGACACTTGCCGATCGATAATGAAGATGAATCTATTTTCAAGAGCCGATACTCTATTTTGAATCCAAAATACAAACGATAGGCTTGCAGGACAGCAGAATCCCTTGAAAACAGTGTCCACCATCTTCCAAACCATTCTCAGGGGAATGCTTGCCCGCTATTAGAGTTATCTTTTGTTTGGAATTTCCCACTAAAAGGAAGAGATGTGGATGTTGCAGGTACAAGGTTGTATACGAAATGAATGGAATCAGGTTTATGGCAAACACATATTGCGATGAGAGATGTATGGGAGATGCTTATCTGGCTGTTACCACATTTCTCCCACGCTGCCTACCTAAAAATTGAATGACGAGAGAAGAGAGACACTGATCAAAATTTGGGGTTGTTATGTTTGGCAAGAGTCTGGGAAGAAGTTGCGAATGAAGCACACGACCTTACTTACTACTTAGCCAGCTACGTCAGGTGCACATTGAATGAGAAAAGAGCCCTGCCCAGGATGCTATCTCGTTGTCTGTTTGTTATCTACCTATTAAAAGATGTAGGTGAATTTACTACTGGGCCGTAAAAGAATGGAAGAAATGATGATTCAAACTACACTAGTCCTAAAGGAAAGCTAATAATATGTGTAGCGATATGAGTAGGTATGGAGTCAATTATTTACTTATTATTCTACTAACGAGAGAAATAATTACGAGCAAATTACGCAGGATACAATTAAAGGAAGCCGCGAGGGTAAGAGTAGTTTAAATTTCTATTCGAAAAGACATGTTTTATCTAGCCTATTTAAGATCCCGGCTCGACCAGGTAATGCTGAACGATGAGCTTATGCGAAACCCTGAATTTCGTTTGCGGGGTCAGGCCATGCTTGCGCTCGGTCGGGTGAGGTGTCGTTGTGAATAATTAATGTACAGAGAAAGGGAATTGGGGGGGAACCCCCATTTTGTTGATATCACACTTCAAGTTAAGCGATTGGTGCCTTTTAAGGGGTGATCAATCTGGAAAAATTATGAGTGTGATAGAATGGGATATCTTGTCAACTGAAGAAGAAATCGTGCCACTAACTCCGACCGTCCGACCGTCCCTATATTGTCGTGTCGTAAGAAAAGTTTCGGGCGTTCCACGTGGCCCGGGAGAGGATGAAGAAGAGAGGGAGAGATAGAGAGTGGTGTGCGTGAGTGTGCGTGAGGAAAGGGAGGGGAAGGAAGATCGTTCTAAGTGGTATATAATCGTGCAAACGACGTGTAAAGAAGGAAATCGATACCGTCTGTCCTCCATCTTGTAATCATGACAAGGCGGTTCAGTTGATCTAGGCCCAGATGGCCAGGACGGCCATGAGACCAGAGCCGACGGCGACCCAGAAGAGTGCGAAAAATTGCACTTTTAGGCCGGCGTTGCGCATCTCTGTATTGAACATGAACTCATGGG
Source organism: Xylaria polymorpha (assembly GCA_003426235.1). NCBI lineage: Eukaryota > Fungi > Ascomycota > Sordariomycetes > Xylariales > Xylariaceae > Xylaria > Xylaria polymorpha. The sequence goes on from NQIM01000007.1 coordinate 149,296, forward strand.
CTAGCAGTTCGACGAGACCAGTGTAGATGAGGATGCCGGCGCTGATGGAGTCGAAAATTCCATTGATGACTAGTGCGTTGGCGCTGCCGGGCTGTAGCGTCTCGCGAACACCAAGGCCGATGGCAATGGATATCGGGGTGCTGATGGCGTATCCGAAACCAAGGAGATACGGCAGCCATCTCTTATTCTTGGGCCATGGCGCGATGGCGAGTCGCGAGCCTAGACCTAGACCCTCGAACGTCTGGTGGAACACTAGGACAACGTAGAGGATGTTGAATTCGTCACCTGCAACGGCGAGCGTCAGACCGATAAAGATGCTGTGGAAAACGACGCCGAATTCGAGGATGAAGATGGCTGTTAATTGCGCTGCGAGAGCTACATTGTCATCCTCGTGGTCGCGATGGTGGCCTAAGTGGTCCCGGCCGCCGGGTGGGTAGCTCAGGTCATTCGGGAGCCCGGGGACGCGAAAGCCACCTTTGCCTTCCAAATTTGAGCCAGCATGAGCATTATCTGAGGCCGAGTTTGATTCGATATCATCTTGACGATGACCAACAACGGACGGTGATTCTTTACCCAATACAGCGACTGATGGATTCGATCCTTCAGCGCTGTCGTGACTGTGACCGAAGATATCAAATCTACTGACCAGGAGCTCGACGGTAAACATAACGAAAATGGCAATCAGGCATATGGCCGCAGCAAAGTCGTAATCCTTAAACGGGCCGTCGGGGAGGCAGGGATTGTTTAATGCTGCAAACGCTGGCGAAAGTAAATGTAGGAAGGCCGTTCCGATGATGACCCCAGAACCGAAGTATTTTGCAATGAAAAAGGCCGTACCATTAACCTTGATGCTCGAACTACGAGCCAATATTATGGGTACCACGGCACCAAGGAGTGACCCCACCAAGATGACAAAGATGGAAGAGATGCGCACTCCTAACCGGCCGTCATAATCGTTACCCGTATCGCAGTTGACAACTACGCTTCCGGACATCGGTGCGGCCATAGTATCGGCGGCAGCTTGTCGTAGTTGGAGGGCAACACCCATCGCTGCCGATCTCGTGTACATGTTGTCTGTGATGTACGGGGAAGTGGAAATTGATGGCCAAAACCTTGGCGTGAAGATGAAGAAAGTGAAGATGGACTGTTCGTTCTATACACTCCAGTTAATCAGGACAGCTGACATATATAAACAGAATTGAAACAATCCCTAGTAAAAAGGGGCGCAACAAGTCTTGATAAGACACTTGTCGACACAAGTGCTAAGTGTCTTTTGCTGCAAGTAGGCCAAAGCCGATAGTTCATTGTTCCTTAGACTTCTTTGTTCTGCAGTCGTAAATGGCAACTATTGTCTAAGACAAAGACCGCCCTGTGCAGCTAGCTCGGGTGCCTCGAGGCAGGTAAGGTGGGCAGTGTTAAGGGGGTCTTAAGTAGGATGATGGTTCCTCAAGACATGACGTGACTTCACGCAGCAGGATGGGGAAATCGATCCGCCATCCCATGTACATACCAAGGCGAACCAGGAGCGCACAGGCAGAGGATAGTAGTGGAACGAATATAAGAAGGAGACCATCCAAGGGAAGCAGAGAGAGTAGCATCTTACCTAGTCTTGCGTGTGTGTAAGCTATCCGTCCGAACGGTGTCACGGTTGTCGCCTCGGTCTGGCGAAAACGTTCCACCAGTGATGTCGTGTGGCTTATAAGACTATCTGTACGGGGTGTACTCGTCGTCTCAAAGACGGCAGCAATGGCCACGATCGTGATCTATGGTTCAAGGATTCCTACTCCTCGCGTCGTACGGAAGGCAACTCGGCGACCCAAAAGAAGCGGCTGGAGCGGTTGTATTTCGACTTCGTTCTTGTGACAAGACTCGATGGATAGATATCAATGTTGAAAATGCCAAGAGGTGGCCACTTCTATCCGAGCTGGTTCTACCAAAAAAAGAAAAGACGTGTGGTCATCGGGGTGGGTATGAGATTCTTATAGGAATTATATCACGGGAGCGTCAACAAAGTCAGGCGGAAGTAAGTTTTAGTGTTATAAACTCTAGTAGTGTGTCGAAGCAAAGCAAGGGCTGGTCATCTGCATTCGGCCGCGACAGAGCCAGAGATAGAGCCAGAGACAGGGAACAGAGTGTGGCAGAGAGACAGCAACAGAGACATGGAACCGACTTGAGCGAGTGTGGTGCGCGGCTTGGTTGGGCTGGTGGGCTGGTGGGCATGATGAATGATGTTGAGGACCTTGATGGCACATGGACCCGCTCAGAAAAGGCGCGTACTGTAAACCTTCTCTGCTTAGAATTTGCTGCGAAGTAGCGTAGTTGTATCCCACGCTAACCTAGAACCCTTAGTGGGGGTCTTTAACGTTTTGCTCTGTAGGTAAGCCTTATCTACAGACAACAGTACTGTACATACATTATATTAGTACCTATTTATATAGGCAACTTGAATCTAGCTTATATCCTCGTTCAAGCTTTTCAAACTACCTACCTACCTAAGCTTTACTCGAACTTTCCTCAAGATTGTTCTATCCCGTTCTCAGAAAACCTAGCTTGACATTCCATAGTGTTTATTGTTCTATATAGTGGCCAGCTGAGCCGCGCTGTGGTTGTATTGCAACACAACAAGCTATTCGGCTACAGCACGTGGAGATTGCATTTCGTCACCCCATCCTATGCACGCGTCTCATCCATGCCCGCATTTCCCGTTCCCGTCCCGTGCGCACCCCAGTCTTTGTAGTTCTCGAATTACTGTAATTCGTATTACGGGAAACATATAAGATATTTGGTATAGACATAGTGTTGTTCGCAAACCTTATGCTGTCGTCTCTGGCACTACTAGGTAGGTAGGTACAGTAGGTAGGTTGAGATCTGTGAGTAAGCGTCAGATGTACCAGACGCCCTCGTTGCACGGTCCCTGTCTAGGCCGCATTCGTCTAGTTCTGAAATACGCGGGCTCTGATACGTCATCCATAAATATAGGTACACTTCTCGATTTAAACTAAAGCGAACTAAGCGATCCATTGCCGATTAGGTTTAGTGTCAGTGTGTATACCACCAAGGTACCTGACCATCAAGGTTCTCAAACAAAGACCGACCGACCCCCAAAAACCAAAACCCCAAAACACACAACCTTGAGGGATACACGAGTCCAAATCAGATGGTCTGAGCCATCAGGGTCCTCACTTCGGGGCTGTAAGCCGAATTCGTTCGTAGCTTTCCCCTCTCAGCTCCCCTCTTTGTACTAACCTAAATCACGCACGACGTACAGTACTTCATGAGACAAACTGTATCCCGGGAGGAACGTTGTGTATTGCCTGACATCATGTTATGATAGAGTGAGGCTGAACCATCACGATTCGATGCTGCTTATGTACTGTAGGTACATAGGTAGCCACTTGATACCTTTCGATCCAGAAGCCTCTGCCTCTGTACTGAAAACTGATAAAAGGTCACAACATTGACGTGCATACAACCTTGTATACTAGTACTATACTGCTACATGCATATGCTATAGGCACTAGGCATTCGTTGGTCGCATCTGGGGCATTGCTTTTGTCATCTTTTGTCTCGGAGGAAGGCTGATTGGTCCAATATTCCTCGGCGCCGGCAAGGTTCCAGCTGCCGCGCTATTGTGTAAAGCTGGCTGTACAGTACTTGGTCTTACGGCTTTATAACGCTTTCATCTCGAACGCTTTAAGCAAACCATCCAACAGCTATGTTTCTCGTCGTCGACCCACCACAGCCTGGACATAGTCCTAGCTAGGTAGTCGTACTCCGGCCCCTAGATCTAGATCAAACAACAGCGTGGTCGACAGGAGTGCCAAGGACCAGAACAGTGGATGTGGCTTCGTGGCTTTCGACGTACTCGTAGAACAGTGTGTCGTGGTATGCATGATACCTTCGGACTCACGTCGGTCAGCATATTTGTCGGCTCGTGCCGTTAGCCGCGTCCCCTCATTTCGTTGAGTTTGTTCAGCTCTGCACCCTGAAGCGTTGGGCTAACGCGTTTGTGGATCCTTGGTTTGTGTACCTACTGTATGTTTGAGGTTATATGAGTCCGAAAATAGTATGCAGGACTCAAACCCACCAATGCATGCGCAGGCAGGTGACTTATGCCCCTCCCCCCCACGTCTTATGTATGGAGGTCCACGGCTACGTCCGCGTGCCTGTTACCTGCTTGCCGTAGACGCAGAGATCCGGCTACTCTCTCGTGCGTGGTGTGATAGCTCATATTGCAGTAAGATGGGCTGTACGCTTGAGTACAGAGCTCCTGCAATGCGCCACCTTTCATGAAGAAAACTGCACTTCCAGACCGAGAGACCGAAACGGCGAATCGGGTCTCCGCAGGTCAATTCCACTCCCCAGGCTAAAAAGCAGGGATTTGATCCTTCCCTCCCAGAGAAGTCCTATGCACCAATGATGGTCGAGTCGGGCCTTCAATACCCCAGAGTAGAGATCCTCGCCCTCGCCCTCGTGATTCTGTCGCCAGTCCAGTTTCGCCCGAAAGGTGCGCTGCTTATTTGTTGGCTCCGATGCTACATGAGGCTCTGGAGTCGGCAGGAGTTCGGGAGTATCGAGCAGGGGTAGAGGGTCATCCATTCTCCACTCCATCTTCGCCTGGAAACTCCTCTGTGGCAGGGGAGTAGTCGGCACGCTGAATATCTCATTTGCGTCGGCACCAATGTCGGGTTCGACGGTCCAGGCTCCCTTCTTCCTCCATAACTCCATCCCAATGGACCAGGCGCTCTCGTAGCTGTACACGTTGAAGTCCATATTTGTGGCCAGTGAGCAGTGGCGGCCGGCCATGACGGCATATGTCCAACTCAATGTACCCATCAGGGGGTTGATAGTCATGGTCGCCGTAAGGGGCGTTCCCTTATGGGAAGGTAGAGTGGCAAACCGTGTACCGAGACTCATGCCCCCTGACTTGTTCAAAGTGCCGTAGTACAATTCACCACCAGCACTGAAGCGCCCGTAGATGCGATCTCGTTCCGGACCAGTCGTCCCATTGGCGGCATCTTGGGCCTTGCTTGGCGAGGTTGAGCCAGCAACATCGCCTCCAAAATTATACAGTCCTCGAATGCCCATCAGACCGCCGTCCGTAGACACCAGCCCTTCTACGCCATATCGCCCTTCGTCATATTGTACCATGCCCAGAACGGTGCCCCCATTCCGCAGTGTCTGATCCGAGACGGCGCTCATCTGCATCTGCAACGTCGGCGATATCCGCTTGACCATGAGGGCCTCTAACATGGATGTGGGGAGATATAGCCTCCCGTAGGCTAGCACATCCTGACGTGCACCTTTCATTCTACTCGGGTGCTCAAGCTCGGCCAGCGGGGCGTAGCTCTGCAGGAGGTGAGGCAGAGGTATCTTCTCACTCTGGGCGACAGCATGGTAGTCGAGGGGCACAGTCGAGTACAAGTAGGAGACGGAGCCGTCCACAACGCCGACGGTTCCAAGCTGGTAGGCGGTGGCGAAATGGGATGTCGCCAGAGAGGAGAGGGTCAGGCGCAGGCCCCGGGGCGTGGCAAAATGAAGCAAGGCATCGGACGTCGCATTGAGGGTAGAATACGAATTGTCGCGGCCCCAGCCCGTGGCGCTGTAGAATGCGCTCTGGATGTAGTCCATGAACCCGCGCATTGTGCCCAGTGCTATTTCGTCGAGAAGGGGACGAGAAGAAGGGCGCCGGGGGGGGGGAGGGAGGATGGGTAGACAATCGCTACCGGGGTAGCATTGAGCTTCGTTGGTAGGATCAGCCACCTACACTCCTAGGTAACCTCTAATATCGTGAAGACAGAATGATGTCTTCAAAATAAATTCAACAAGGTCTAAGGCATAGCACGCGCGTAGCGGCGTAGGTATCTGAGCTGGAATACCCTAACCTGATATAGTCTAGTCTATACTAACTAGTAGGATTAGGGGGCTTGACAATTGGATTGGCTTGATACCCCGATGACGATCCATGGCCGGAGATTACCCGGCAGTTACATACAGTAGGATTGGGTGTATCTACTGTACATCTTGACTGTAGCCAGACGTCATGTATGGTACTGTTTTATAAGCTTACCAAACCCCTCCAAAAGAACAAAAGAACAAAGAATAATTAGGCACACGTAGGTTTAGATGCAAGTCGGTTGGGTAGGTATCTATAGCAGCATCACACTTGCCTGCGCCACACGCCGGTGTACTATCGGACCGTCTGCGAAAAGACGCTGAAGCGTCTTTCTTCCGCAGGGCATCGGCCGAGCCGGGTTCGCGATGGGAATACCGAGCAAATGCGGGGACAGCCTACGTATTGACATTTCTACCTGTTACCGGTATTGTACCAAATAGGGTTGTAATTATGTATTGTCCCGGAGGACAGGGGGGATTATTTTAATTGGGCCTATGGGTGCCATCCGTCCCTACAGTATCTAGTCTAACTCTTGTTACAACGGCACTAACCTATAAGCTTATGTAAGCCATGATGCCTTAAGTAAGTCTTATTGTCCCTCGCAAGAACGAGCTGAGAACAGACGCTGGCTACGGCATTCCCCACTTGCCTACTCCGGTCCACGGGTCTCTCTGCCGAATGCGAGTGCGATAGAGATGGTCGAACTATTAGGCCGTCATCGGGATTTTGGATTCATCCTCGTTAGAGGTTCGCAGCCAAAAACTGTTATTTGATTCGTGAACCCTTGGAGGATGGCTTTCCCACGTCATGAGCGCTCAATATATAACTGCGACGGTGGGAGCAACATTGCGTAGTATCCCAGACAATGCTACTAAGTAGTTCATCATCTGCGTGAAAACAACCACCGATAGACCCTCATCGTTTCCGTGAAATTTAATCGTCCTATCATCGATCATGGCACAGTCCGTCTGGCTCATTACCGGCGCATCGCGCGGACTTGGTTTTGACATAGCCAAGACCGCCCTCAAAGCCGGCCACAAGGTCATTACCTGCTACCGGGGCAAGAAGCCCGACGACACGACCAAGTGGGACGAACTCGAGGCTCTAGGCGGTATCTGGGCGCAGCTCGACGTCTCCAGCGACGATGCCGAGTCCAAAGTCAAGGCCCTCGTCGCCGAGCACGGGGCGATAGATGTGCTCGTCAACAACGCTGGCTACGCCGTTCTTGCAACCATTGAGGACGTACCGTAAGAGATACCATCCATCCATGTCCGGGAGGAGTGGATTTATTTCCTGCGCCTTCTTGGGAGTTTAGATTGTCGCTGACAAGATCTTATTTTGTGTGTCAATATAGCCTCGAAAAGGTGCACGCCATATTTAATACCAATTTCATCGGTACTCTGCGGACCATCAAGGGCGTGTTGCCCTCGATGCGTGAGCGTAAAACCGGCACCATCGTCAACATTAGTAGTTCCAACGCCATCACCCCCGTCCCGGCCCTCGGTATCTACAACGCTACGAAATCTGCTATGGAGGGTATAGTTCCCGATCTCTTCTTTCCTAAAGCCCCTATTTTCCTTCTTTGTCTTCGACTACGTACTATTGCTGTCACTTGATCCAATATTAGGGGTACCCTACTGACTATCTCTCCATAACTAGGCTATACAGAGACGCTCCAGGCCGAAGTTGCCGCCTTCGGCGTCCGCGTCTTACTCGTAGAGCCCGGCGCGACAGCAACCGAGTTCGCATCAGAGACCGGGTCCGGCATCCGGGTAGAGCTAAGCAAGCCCTACCAAGAGAGTATCGTCAAGCAAATCTCGGACTACCTCAGTTCTCCTCAGTACGCCTCGTCGGGCGCGTCGTCTACGGTGGTCGCGGAGCGGAGTGAGTACTTCTTGAGACCATTTTCTTCTTGTTTTTAGCAACTTTCAGAGCACGAGATTTCTTCTTTGGGCCAAATAGTGTCTAACCAAGAAGTTTCTCAAACCCTCACAAATCACGCTCCAAATAGCGATAGCTGACTCTGAATGTTGTAGTTGTCGACGCGATCGACGGTACGGGCATCCTGGCCGGAAGGGATATCGGACTCCGCCTCCCGCTCGGGAATGACACGGGTGCCGGCATCGAGAAGAGAGCCGCCCTCTTCGCGGACTTAGTGAACCTCAAGGATGTCTGGGGGAGTGTTTAGGATTGTTTGTTTGCGGTTGATAAGTGTTAAAATCCTAGAAATCATGAAGCACTAGATTGTTGTACACTATGTATTGTGTTCCTTGTATAGAACCTCTTCGGAGTAATTTAGAACATCTCGAATTGAACAAATCTATGCTCAAAAGTTCATTATGCCTACTCTCCGATCAATGAATGACAAGCGCCTGAATGTGTTATCCAACGTCGCAATCCGGATACTTGCTAACTTCCTTTGTGCAACAAAATTCCGAATCCGGTGATCCATACCCCAATGAAGCAGGTCTTCTTTTATAACCCGAAGACAGAGATAATGCCAATATGGCGAGGGATCCCTTTGTCTCTGCGTATAGGATATTGCTTCAGCGTCCACGGTCTCTCTCGTCGCTGCTTCACAGCTAATCGTTTCCTCACTCAAGTCCGGAAACCACGAAACCGACCGACTCAGAACACAATTCACGAATAAATATACAACTTATCTCTGTATATCAGTTCAACTCTTCCCGGCAACACTAGTGCGCCGGCCAGAGTGATTGTCGCCCATTTGCCTCCCAGATATTACTATCATTTATATCTTGGGAGAACCTCACACATCAAAGTGCCTATAATATTAACATCTAACCAACCGACAAACCGACCAACCAACCCGTACAATGGAGGACCAAACCGAACAAAAGCAACGCGTAACACGCAGACCACACCACTTCTACCACGAGCCAGATTCAAAACTGGATATATTTTTAATCTTAACCACCCGAGTGGTACTGATTGTAGGAGGCGTCATTATATCCAAGCAACTCTATACCCTCTGGAATACTGAGGGGTTCCGCAACAAAATCAGCCGCCTCCCAAGCCCCAGCGCCATCCTCCCCCCTATCACTGCCACGCCTGCTTCCGGGGACCTCGCCAACGGGAACCCCACAGAAATGAGGTTCTTTGTGGAACTCTGCCTAGCCTGCCTGGTCCTCATGCTGTACGTCGAGCCCTTCTGGGAGGTGTATAAGAGGGGTACCACGTTGCGCCGGTTTATCTGGAGCTGTGTTAGGAACTGTATATATTCGCTTGGCATTTATTTGTGCTTTACTAAGTGGATATAAGATTATGGGCTTTCTTAAGGCAGTCAAAGATTGGGAGGCAGATGGTGGTGAAGGGACAGAGTTAAAATAGGGGATGGGCTAGGCGGGGAGAATTGGGGGACGCTTGGTTGGCTTTTTATAGTGAAGTACCTGGTCTATGTTTCTGGTAGAGGTTGCTGTTGCTAATGAAGGGGGTTGTACGAAAGGGTTATACTAGATAGAACCAGTACTACTTATATAGTAACTGTGGTTTGTAGGTGTATCAAGATAGTATAGTATATGTTGTATTTTCATGTTCACAGTTCGGGTATAACAGATGAGCTGGCACCATTACTATAGACCATTTCATAACGTGATGTGGGATATTTTTAGCACAAGCCGTAGAGCATTCAGACTCTGAGATGATATTATCACAAATGCGAATGCGAGTTCGCTATCAATTGATATCAGCCCTTTTCAGACGCCGTGCCCTGTGCTACCTAAACCCTAGAAGTTCCTTGGTGTTTTAATTTAGACAAATTTACTCGTCATCCTCGTCTTCCTCCTCAGCCTCAGCGCATGTCTGGGCAATACCTGGCGAGGGTTAGTAATTCGACGTGAGCATATTAATTTGTAGTCTTACGGTCAAGATCACGCTACAACACCCAGAGTTAGTTATAGCCATTTGGAGCGTATTTTGGGAGGGGTTTGGAAGCTTCTAGACAATCTCTTGTCCTAAACAGGAAATCTCGTGCTTTAAATTTTGCCAAAACAGGAAGAAAATGATTCCGAGAATTGCTCACCTGTCCAGACTGGGTGATGCGACGACCACCCTTCTCCTCGTCCTGCTCAACAACTCCAATCTTCTCAAGAGCCTGGAGGACCTTGCGGTCAATAGAGCCAGATGCATTGACGTGGTGGCTAGGGCGGACTCCACGGTTCTTGGCGGTACCGTGCGTCTTGCGCAGACGGCCACTTTATCAGAGTTAGAATTGCTCGTGTTTGACAAATTGTGGTTGCTCAGAATAAGCGCCGTCGCTTGTGATATAAAACCCGGGAATGGCGAAGTATACGTACACACCAACCGTCTTCCTCAGATAGACACTTAGAAGCTATTAGTTATTGCGGGACGGAGCCAGTGGTCAGAGTAACATACTGACGAGCCACGGCAGCGGCGCGGACGTAGAACCAGTCCTCCGACTAATACATTGGTCAATAACAAACAAGGCTTAAAGGATGCATGCGCCATGGGTTTGTGGGCCATAGGTCGCAGCACCCAGTATCGTGTCAAACTTGTGGTATGATCGAGTATTAACTAACCTGAGGAGGACTAAGCACGAGCAATGGTTAGCGATCTCTGTTCGGAGGGAACCTACTCGCAATACTTCGCGATGCTGAAGGGACAAGTAAGAGAAGCAAGATAACTCACAGCTCACGGGAAACTCCGGTCTTTACCGTGTCGACATAGCCGGGAACGGGGAGCTTGCCTTGACGTTTCAAGACTAGAAGCGAATGTCAGCACTCGACTCACGGTTCCTCTGCCGGAGACGGCACGGATGGGCCACGCACACTGCGAGTAGGTCTCGATGAATTTGTGCTTCACACCAGAATCGTCAGCAATGAATCCGTCAACGGAAATCTTTCGATTCCCTCGCGCCTGCTCCCAACGATATCTATGAAGTGGTGCACGGCCGAGGCGCCACGTCGATGGTTCTGCGTGGTGGACTGGCGGGCGCGAGGTCGTCTCAAGATGCGGCAGCGGTGGTGTGGGTGCGGGTGCAGGAAGAAGCCCTTACAGCATCAACATCGCGAACGCCGACCATTTTTGCGGTTTTTCTTTTGACTTCGGTCCGGAGGGTTGGTTACGGTCAGACTGGACGGGGGCGAGGAATTGGTGGTTGATCGTTGAAGTCGAAGGAGATGCTGGGATTTTCTGATTTGGTTGGTGGGTTTCGTGCGCCTGGCCGAAGGTGGGGGGGGGGCCTTATCTGTGAAAATCTTGGCGATTTATAGGGCTTGTCTATCTCGCCTCTGATAAGATAGTAGGTGGTCGATAAGAACTGATAGCACTTGATAAGGGCCTCGGGCGAGAACTTGGGAGGTACTCTGTACAGTAAGTCCAAGGGCCTTCTGCCTAACCCGCACTGTACCTGCAACGATCCATTGATGTGGTGGTAATGGATCCCAAGCCCGTACTTTGTACTTACACTAGGTAGGTGTATTCTAGAAGTTCTATTCTGTGACCGGGACTATTTCTGTTGTCTGAACAATACCCTTTATCCCTTGCGTTCAAATCCAAACCTCGTCATTCGCCCTATTTTTATTAAGATACGCCAGTATCTGGTTGTAGTCTTTACACACATGTTTAGAGTCCCAGCCATCGCTGCCTTCAAATCCCTCGGGGAAGGTTGTCTGCTGGCCCTCGAGAGCGACGTCACCACAACACATGATCCCTTGTCGGATGTAATCAAAGCAGTGCGTTAGATGCCACGGCGTCTCCTTCGGTACCCTGCTTGTGTCGGATGTCAGGGCCGCGTACGCCTCTGCGATGGCATACTATGAAAAAAGTCAGCGCCTTGTCTTGTGCTAGGTAGGTGTAGCTGAAGCATACCAGACAGTGTAATTGGTGCGTCATCGAGGTTGTAACCACGAATTGGTCTTCGAATATTGTGAGCTTAGTTGGCAGGTTGTCGTATTTCTCTGGGTGTGGCACTTCCAGATATCCGAGACCCTCTGGTTTATAAAAGTCAGTGACGCAGAGAGCTCTGAACGAGAGGGGACTCTCGACATACTCGGTGTAATGCTGAGCCAATTCTTCCTCGTTTCCTCGGAAAAGAACTCGGATGTATTTTCAGGGACGAAGCCCGGGTCGGGAGAGAACTTGCGAATCTGTTGCGAGACTACAAGATCCCGAGGATTAGCGAATATAGAGAATATGTCCCGGGCTCTTGTGGTTCTTACACTGGGGTGCGAACCCCGCGACGTCCCCGTTCGCTTCGAAGTAATGGTGATTGTGCCGCGGCGTCCAACTCCTTTCCAATAGGAGAACTACGATCACCACGAGGAGGAATGTGTCCACTAGCCATCGATGCGCCCTGAACGCGGCGAGGAGCCGAGTCTTGTTTGATTGTGATGGTGTTTGCAGATAATCTCTTTCATTCAACAAGTCGTCTACCTCAGCGTCCGAGTCATTGTCATCTTCAACGCGAACGTCGCGGTGGCGGTCGGCGTTCCTGTCGCTTTTCGCCATTTGAATTTGGTATTGAAACGATTAAATTAAAGAAATCCAATGCTTATACTTTGAGAACAACCTTCAATTTTTTTTTTTTTTTTTAGTCTTGACCTTCAGGGTACTCTATAACCCTGGAACGCAGAATCAGGGGCTTGTTCTTGGTGCCTTAGTCTCGCTCCCCGCAAATCTGCAACGTGAAGCGTCGCACGGGTCATTCTTCTAAAAATAAAACACCTAGGCGATACCGTAGATGCAGCGTATGCGCCATTTGGTCTGGTGGCCAATGATATATATTTCCGAGAGCCAGGTGCTGCTTTCCGTTACGCAGAGAACCAACCTACAACACAGTTGTCGATGACGTACAATGCGAATGAGATACAATCGAATAGCCAGGACCAACACCATCGCGGTATCTCGGCGAGTGTGATGGCCTAACCTAGACTTTTTAGCCGCATTGACGCTCACGTTTCACCCCAGTGTTGCTTGCCGCAGCTACTATCATACCGGTAGTTTCCGTTGTATCTCGAGAGGAGCATGGACCTCGGGAGTGCCTTTATATCGGGTTTCCGAAAAAGGCACGTCGATATGATCTGATAACAAATCCGTCAAGATAACCTAAAGAGGACCGCGATGCAACCTTATTTTGATACCTTGGACGGCTTCTATCGATGGAGCTTGGTCGATAACTCTAACTAAGAATATCACATTTATGAAGAACAAGTTGGCTTAGGAACAATACGCAAGACCACACATAAACTAACTTCGATGCTAGTGAAATGTATACGATAATGCTTACACCTTGCATTCCGCAACATGATTAGTCTTCTCCTTAAGGTTTCCTACCCCTATGGACAACTAAATTCAAGCAATGATACACAACACATTCTCTCCAACCATCAAGCCCTTTCAGACTTGTCACTCCCCCTCATATAATATGTATGCGCACATCGCATATATTGATCTCGTGTCGCTTTAATCTAGGCTGTAGGTCGTAATCGCTTAGGCGGAAGACCGGCATCGATTGTTCCCGCCCAAAACCCCACGTTCTGCCAAGGACTTACAGTACCTAGAGCGGGGAGAGAGTCATTCGGGCAGTCTACAGCAGCAACCATTTCGACGTACTGTAGCATTGTGACTCCCATCAGCCATCAGCCATCAGCCATCTCTGTGAGGAAGGCAGACCAGCGTCCTGGTGTTTCTAGAAGATGCTGGGGTCATATTGAACAATTATGTCGCCATCTGAAGACAACACGATGCCAAGCGATGGGCAGCCGACTTTCCCTTCTCGGCGAATTTACCGAACCGCTTTGCTCGACATTGCATGAGCGCTTCTGCAAGACACAAAGTGCCTATCTCCGTTATCTTCACGAGTAGGTAGGATGTACACTGCATGCCTGTGTCTATTTTCTCGGCACTTGTCTGGCCTTCTATGTTTGCTTGTTCGGCTGCGGTTTAGCGGCGTCGATGATTTCAGCCCTATCGCATCGTGTCACGGAGGCTCTACGTTGAGACGACTTCACTGTGAATGATGTCAGGTCTGACGAATTGCTGCATGGCATGAATTCGTGCGCGGTACGTAGGTAGAGGAGCACACTAGAGAAGCATTCGGCTGTGCTTATTTATCGTCGCGTGACCTGTCATGGCCACTACCTGTGTCTCCTTCTGTAAACGTCCATACTGACGGCGTTGGTGGCCGCTTGCCGTACGTTACGGCAATCTTGGCATTGGAGCCTGGAGGAGCGCCGGCAATTCTCAAGCCTGTAGCTCGTGAAGATACGAGTGCAACTTCTCTATCGTCCCCGGAATATGCGACCAATTGGGCAGCTCAGGGATGGCGGGTTTGTAATCTTCTATAACGACACAGGTACGGCGACTATCTCGACTCTATTCTGCAAATCAGGACGCGGTGAATAAAGGGGCGCAGGGTCCGCCAAGATCAGGCCAAGATCGGGCCAAGAGCACAACGCAGATCAATTGCCGCGTTATGATATTATCACGGTTTATAAAGCTTGTCGCGCGCGATATTGACCTACCGCTTTCGTGTAAGAGAGATACGACTTCGATATTAGTGTGTGATGCTCCCAACCACAGAGGCCAAGATTGCAATATACTGCAGTCTATAGGGCAGGGTCGGAATTTAAGCCAAGAGACGAGTACCTACGCATTGTAGTCTAGGGTTGTCCGTAGGACCGCTCTTTCTCAGGACATTGGAATGTGCGTGCAGGTGCGCCAGACCCTCTTTATGTCTCATGCTGGACGACAACGCAGGATAGTGCAGCGAGAGGCTTATTGGAGAGTCTTGGAGATGAGTCCAACAAGCGTATATAAAAGCTCCGCCATCCTCCAGGGACCCCAAGGCACGGGTTTGCAGGAGCCGTGAAAATCAGCAAGTCCAGCACTGGTTGATCTCCCAGCAAGATGAAGAGCGCCGTCAATGCTGCCGCTATTGCGGCCTTCGCCAGCCTGGCACTGGCTAAGGAGATGCCTGTCGACGAAGAGTTGAGCAGGACTGTCTACCAGAGCGGTCTCCGACACATGGAGATCATGAACCACAAGGAGGTGAAGACCTACCGAACGTCACCAGATGAGCGCCATAATGTTGATGCTTTTGTATAGTCATTCTGGGCAAGCCGAAGAGAACAAGGAATCTTCGACTCCTCGCAGTACAAGAGCATGGCCACCGATGTCCCCGTCGTTCCTTGCGTCAATGGCCTTGCTGAGCTCGAGGCCGGCAACCCTCTGTACTCATTCAACTGCAGTGGCATCGACCTCTACGACTTCCAATCGCATGTCGACCTGGGTAGCCCGACTGGCGAGGGCGCTGGCTCATGGGGATGGACGAGTCCCGACGGACGTGAGTTTATGGCCATTGGTCAGTCTGACGGTGCTGCGTTCCTCGAGATCACCGGAGAAGGAAAGATCGCCTACCTCGGCCGGCTGCCGCAATACAGCAAGGCCCAGCCTTCGCTATGGCGTGAGATGAAGGGTTACAAGAGTTACATGGTCATCGGCAGCGAGGCCACCAACCACGGTGTGCAGTTCTTCGACATGCAGAAGCTGCTCAAGATCGACCCTGCCAAGCCCGTCACGTTCACGGATGCTGATGCTTATCACTTCGCCGGCCTCCCTACCGGTCGCTCCCACACCGTGCAGGTGAACGAGGAAAGAAACTACGCCGTCGCTTCCGGCTCTCAGCCACGAACTGACAAGTGCAAGTCGGGTCTCATCTTCATTGACCTGACCGATATGACGAACCTGAAGTCCCCCGGCTGTGCTGCCGCTGACGGCTACGTCCACGATGCGCAATGTGTAGTATACCGTGGTCCGGATACCAAGTATGTCGGCACAGACGTCTGCTACGGCTACAACGAGGACACTTTGACCATCTATAACGTGACGGACAAGGCCAAGGCCACCATCATCTCGCGTACCTCCTATGAGGGTGCCGCGTACACTCACCAGGGTTGGTTACTCGATACCGAATATCAACAGTACCTCGTGCTCGACGACGAATACGACGAGTACGACAAGGTCGGACCCGGCGCTGCTGGCTATCCCATCACCTACATCTGGGATATCTCTTCGCTCGAGAAGCCTAAGCAGACTGGCTACTACAGCGCCAAGGTCAAGGGCATCGACCACAACCAGTTCATCAACGGAGGCTTCGCTTACCAGAGTAACTACGGCGGCGGTCTTCACATCCTCGACATCTCCTCGATCCCCCGGGACCCCACGGGTAAGAGCGTAAAGGAGGTTGCCCACTTCGACATCTACCCCGAGGACGACGAAGAGAATGGCGGCGGCATTATTGAGTTCGTCGGCACCTGGAGCCACTATCCGTACTTCAAGAGCGGGTACATTGTCATCAACACCATCGAGCGTGGTGTCTACGTCGTCAAGCGATCGTAGAGGTCATCCGTCACTCGGACTGAGCCATTATGAACAATGAATTTATACCGCCTATGATACATCTATGATAGTTGGGTATATATCAAGTAGCTAGCTAATAGAAGCGAAAGCCATATTGAATCTATGTCTCTTCTCGACTAATAGCACAAATAACGTGAAAAGCAGTAGTAATGCACCACGCCACAAAGAGCTCTTCATGGCGAATTACTAGTCCTGCTTAGCTCTGTCTAACGCCTTCTTCTGGAGTAGGTAATCACCCCCACGCCAGGCCTTGTACACGCCATAGAGGCCCTGGAAGGGTCGTTTGTCGCGCAGGAAAGCTGGCATCCTGGTCTGTTCCTTTGCCTTCTTCTTTGCAGCCTCGTCAACCTTCACCTTGTCGTAGACACTGGGTAGATGATCGGCGTGGTACTTTGTGCGGACTACGTCATAGGCGGGCTTGTTGTAGCTCTGCCAGAACTCTTCTTCGGTGTAATAGGCCTGTGCGTATAGCGTCTTGTTGCCGCCGAGCTCGTGTACCTTGTGCTCGATCCGCCGGTTGAGAATCACCAGCTTGTCGTAGGCGGGACCGGGGCCCCAAACCCCGAAATTGAGCATAACCTCCGGGGTTTTGGGGTCGGCAAAGTCGGCATGCAGGCCAAAAGCCGCGTCGGGCGAGTAACGGCGGACCCGGATCGGGCAGAGCCAAAGCGGATAGATGTGCACTACCTCATGCAACCATTCGTAAAAACGCCTCGGCGGCATTGAAAGGTACTCCGACGTCTTGAATAATGTAGGTATCGGAGAGGCCTGACTTGTGCAAGCGTGGTACATGACACGCGCGTGCATAAATGTGTCTAGCAAGTATCTTGTGATGCGATTGAAGGGGGTGAGAAAGTAGCGGTAGGCATACCGAGCTACCCAGAATCCGCCACGATCCCACCGGAAAAGGTAGTCCACCAAGGGCACGTAGTCAACGACCGCCGAAGAGGATTTCATAGCTATTTTCTGGACGTTGAGGTAGAACCACGGATCCCGCCGACCAAGATAACGCCTGGGTTTAGCTCCCGAAGGAAGGGTATCGACTAAACTGCCAGCGCAGATGACGATCTTACTCGGCGAGAACACAATTCCATCCACGAACTCGACGGACGTGTCTGCGACCTGTTCTTGCAGCTTCCGTAACGCTTCGTTGAAGTTGCGAATTGGGTAGTGCGTTAATTTGACATACTGCGTAGCGTCTTGAAGTTGAACTTCGAGGAGCGTGACGATGCCGACGGTGCCAAACGCAGAGGCGGCGCCCCAGAATAGATCAGGTTTCTCCGTTTTAGAGGCCCGGAGAATGTCCCCGTTTGGGACGACGATTTCTATCGAATTGACCGTTGAGTCGAATGGTCCATGGCGGCCAGAGCTGCTTTCTCCACCGGATCCGGAAAACCCGCCACCAACCGTGATGCCCGGGAACTCCATGACGACAAGCGGCACTAGACCTTTGTCGAGGGCTGCTGACACGAGCTTGTCCATGGGCACATTCGGCTCGACGAGGGCCGTCTTCTTGACCTCGTCCACGGCGAGCACATGATTCAACTGGCTGGTATCGATGATCTTGTCGCCGTCCTTATGAATGGCGCGCGTGCTGTTGGTGGAGCCGTGGTAGACGCGGAACGCCTCCCGGCGCGCGTAGAATTCCTGCAGCCGCTTCGACACGGCCAACACGGCCTGGTTGTGCGCCTCCATCGTTCCCTCTCTCGAAATCTAGCGGCGTCTGATTTCATTGCCCATCTCCGCGATGACTCGATGTGAGGCTTACTACACTTGAGGAACTCGGCTGGTGGGCCGACGTAATTAATTATTTGCTCTATGGTACAGTACCGTACCCCTGTAAGACCTGCCACACCAAGCTGTTTCAGCGCCGCGCAAATCAACACAGCCTCCATGAAATGTCTATCAGCGGTGCGGTGAGTCAATTTCAATGAACGATATCTACCGAGGCACCGAACCTAGACATTTCATTCATTCATTCTCTCTAGCTGGCAGTCTGTCTCAAACCCGGGATCGACGTATGATGATTTCGCCTGCATAAAGACTCGAGTCCAGAAGCTTAGGCGCAGATGGCTGACGAAATTCTCATGCACCGTATAATGGACCATCTCGTGTGTTTTCAAACATCTATTAAGTAGTTAATAGTTATACATAACACCAAAAAATCCTTCTTGTGACATATCATGAAAAGGAAGACCAGAATAGCACTTGCTTTTTTTAAGAGAGATCAGACAAACTGAGGGTAGCCGCGCCTAGCTAACCTGAGGGTTAACTCCACTCAAAATACCTAATCACGTGCAACCGATACTNGGCTAAACCGTTTACGGCACCCAAAAGATAGCGAGCCGAGTGAAGCCTGTAGGAACAGATCAGACAAACTGAAGGGTAGCCCCCCCTAGCTTGACCTGAGGGTAACTCCACTCAAAATACCTAATCACGTGCCAACCGATACTTGGCTAAACCGTTTACGGCACTTAAAAGATAGCGAGCCTGGTGAGCCTGTAGGGCGAACGGCGGATCAAGACAACAATATATTCGCTTTCTTTCCGGAGTGGGGGTCGGCGCGGAGCGCATGCCCCCCGGAGGTCAAAGAATTTAAAAAGAAAAGCAAAATTGTAGTTTTCGCGGCGTAGCCGCCTGGCGCCGAAGGCGACTTTAAATCTGTATATAAAACTGCTGGGCGGCGATGTACCGGTCCACTTCCCGTAGGTACTCTGTGCACGGATAACCTCAGGTAAGCATGGGGGGGCTACCCTCAGTTGATATGTAGACTCGGTTAATGTTGTCGGGATACCTCTATGTCTCAAGCAGAATTCAAAGATGCCAAAACAACAGTAGATTGATTGCCAGAACAACAGGAGAAAATAATGGGACTGGCCGCGTTGCCTCTCCCGCCAAGACTGACTAGGATCACGACCGCAATGTGAAGACGTCAGTGAGCTACATAAACCTTCAGGTCGGATACGTAAGTAAGTATGGAGTGTAAGTATGTCGTTGCCACGAAGTGCCGTGGCTAGAGCTGCGATCTCATGATTAGCATTGGCGTCGACATTCATCCTCGTCTAACGGATGATACCGGCTTGTGTTATGCAATATCGCCTTCACATGTGCCTCCCTGCTCCCTGATATAGAACAGGGCTTGCAGCCGAAGGGAAAAGGCTAGACCTATCTATGCACGGAGTTGGAGACCCGGGACTCGGCAGGCAGACCGATAGATAGATAGATGCCTGGTATACTGTAGGATTGTCTTGTTCGTGCTGTGAGAGTTAGATGAAGTGCTATACAGACAGGGTCCAGCTGCATCATTGTGGCGCAGGTCGAACTGGCGTGGCCAAGTGGGCGCAACCTCCTAGCTACTACGGAGTACTGTAGATATTGTTACTCACAGCCCCGTAATTGGTTAACGTGAAAATTCAGGCAGTTCTAAAAATAAAGCATAAAGTCCTTCCACACGGGAAGCGTGTTTCACGTCATTTCGAACTACCTAGGGATGGCATGGTGCACCAGACCTGTCAACTTTTAACTTTTATATCACCAACTTATCAAATAAATCTAATCAAAGACTTTGGAATCAAGATCAATTCATTTTGTTATCTCTACTTTATAGTTTAGTGTCGATAGATAGGTATTAAAAAATTCTCACAAATAATGAGCACACAAAATTGTCTGCAGAATTATCAAAAGCTGAACATTGATGGCCCTAGGCTGAGGGGAAGATGAGATGAAATCCAAGGACAACTGACCCCAGCCTTAGCGAGATTACCCGATATGGAGATAAGATAGGCTCACCCTTAGGGCGTTTGGTCTATACGATGTAAGGCTGAGTTCGGTGTGTCAGCACTTGGATAAGTATAGATATACCTAGGTAAGGTTGGATAGGTAATTGAAAAGCGTAGTTGTTAAATCTTTTGCTTCTTTCATTTCTCAATTTCGCAATTGCGATGTCTAGGCCGCTACAGCCGCAGACTAGAGACAGGCCTTTATCGAGGCTGGGACTCGACGTTGTACAATGATTATTATGAGAGCCTAATTTGGCGTTGATTCGGCATCGGCAACTGCAACTGCAACTACCAGTCCATGCCCAAGTGCCGCGAATACCTACACGTAGTTAAACGCAATCAAGGATTCGTCGACTTCAAAGTAGGCGGCCTTCTTCTTGGGCAGATGTTGATAGGTGCTAGGAGTGTAGGTGAGACCTAAGAAAGGAACATGAGGCCTGATAAATTTGACTAATGATATTGATGTTGTAGCCAAGATCGTTGGACTGTCAGTACACGACCCGTACGACTGGTAACGCTCTCTTCTTAATATCTAAATCGTGCGCCAAGCGAAAGCCAAGTATGCAAACCTCGCAGACCACATATATTACTGATGTGCCCACCCCGACGTCGTGCATAGCTAAGGCTTCGAAATCTTCAACAAGCCTCGGAATAGGTAGGCATCTCCAACGGATCTTTCATCCTCGCTCCACATTGAGCACATCGTCTAAATTCAAATATCTAGATCAATGAACACTCTCATTCGCAGATTTGCAATCCACCTGCCGTTATGTGTCACCCAAAATGTCTCGAAGTCCTATCTCTATCGTCAGTGGCGATGTTTCACGACGGCCTGTGAGGTCCCGGCAACTCCCTCTACCGATAGTAGACTGCATAACAACGGAAGTTTCCTCCACGCCAATGCGACCTTGGAGCGATCAGGCTCTCATTCAGAGGATACCGATTCAGACGTCCTGCCCATCCGGAAGATATCGAATCTATTTATTTTCGTAGGTGGGATGGAGGCACTTATGATTTACATGGTGAGGGCCCATGATTGGAAGTCGGGTACGACGACGTGACAACTACGAAGAAACGACGGGATTCGCAAATACAAATTAATATGACAGTTCTGATTAGCCTGCAAAGACACCGCGTCATCGTTCAGACTACCGGTACCAGACAGCATCGCATTGCACGCACATACCTATCTTGCTTGCCTGCTATGTAGTATACGACCGAGGCTGTGGGGTGCTTCCTCGGATGGGTACCCTAGGAATCTACCAGTGGGTAGATGGTTCGTTGGTTCATTGGAGGAGTGCAATCTTTTGTACACAAATCAAAAATAGGCTGTTTGACTGATGCAGAAGTTCTAGTGTACATACCTACCTTGGTACCTTGGGTACCTAACTGTAGGAGCAGAGCTATGGGAAACGAGGACGAAGACGATGATAGTGAAGAGGAGAGCTAGGGCGAGCTAGAGCTGAGACAATGGACAATGCCGCTTCAACCTCCGTAGCCGAGCCCCACATAATTCGAGGCCCAACTCAACTCCGCTATACTGTAAGGTACTGACAGCTAGGCCTGTAATAGAAACCACGGCCTAGACGCCCAGGTGCCCAGGTGCCCAGATGCCCAGGTGCAGGTGGTGGGGAGGAGCCCAAGGGTCGGATAACTTGGTAATTATTACTGTATCCCGTCACAAGACGCCGGCCGACCACTCAGACGTTACGCTGCATCTGCTGGCATTTGCTAGCATTTGCATTTGCGGGGGGGCGGCACGGCGGAACCCCTCCAGACGGGGCATCCAGTCCCTTGCGCCTTCGTTCCGTGCAGGTGGCAGCAGGCTCTGCCCAGTTCCTGTTCCTGTCCCTGTTCTGTTCCTACATGGGTGGACATATAGTATATACTACGGTACATACAATACATACACACATACCGGTACCTATTGGTAGGTAGGTAGATAATGGATTCTGTACGACCACCATGTCGCCCACCTGCCTCCACGTCCCTCCACGTCCCTCACTCACCTACCTACCTACATCATCATGCCTTAGCAAAATAAATATTTAATTGCCCCCTCGTTTTCGACGCCCTTTCACCAGCCCACCGGCGGACACACACGGACACACACACACACACACACACACACACACATACACATACACACACACCCTCGCAGCGTGCGGGCACAACTGCATCTTCCCATCCTCCCTATGCGTATGTCGAAGACGCCCACGATCTTGCCCAAGTTCCAAGTCTCGCAGATCCAGATACAGTACTGTACTTATTTACAGTACTGCAAAGTCGACCTTGACGCCTTGGCGCCGGTTCGCATTGGTTAGTGCACCCGTCGCGTCTCACCTCTGCATTGTTACCAGCCCACCAGTCAGTCCACAACCCAAGCCTTTTTCAGCACATTTGCGCCACCAGCAAAAGAAACGCGGCAACCTGAGACTAAACCTGTACCAAGCCTCGTGCGTCGTTGCAGTCACTGCGTCTTGGCGGTCTGCTCTGTTACCATAGGTACAGGCCATATTTTCCAATATACCACAATACCACAATAATCCCCTAACCTGCGTGCTGCCTGTAATCTAGGGTGTCCATACCACGCAGGCCCTCTCGTTCGTTCGTTCGTTCGTTCGCTCGTTCCCTCGTCTGCCCGTGATCTGATCTGATCGAAGCAGATACCTAGTTGTGTCGAGTACAAAGTCCACCAGTCCTTTGCCTGCCCTATCTGCCCCCCGTCCCCAATCGTCCATCGTCATCGGTAGACTCGACTCGATCGCATGACAATCCGCTAGAAACCACACCCACGTGCACCTACCAATGACAGAGCCAAGTGCCATCGACTAGCCCAGTTCGCCCAGACCAGCTACACTCGGCGAAACCTTGCTGATAGCATTCCACCAAGCCTAGTCTCAACTATCGTGTACTTGGCGCCGCGCTGCGCTGCGACCGCCGAGAGTACTGGCCTGTCTTCTTCTCTGACAGCAGCGCCTACGGCTCGTTTCCACCTCCCCCTACCTATCTATACATACACCTGCGACCGCTGTTAGTTGAGTATGGTATATCTCCCTCCTTTTCCTCGCATACCTTTCACTTGTATTCGCCGCCTCCTCCGCCTCTTTGTTGGCGGTCCCAGACATGCGGTACGGGTTCTCGGGTAGACTAGTTCTCTCCATGAACAACACACGCACGTCCGCACACAGCATGTGCTAGGACACAAGCGCTTACCTGAGGAAAGCTTCTCCCCACATTTCCATCGGCTCCCATCACTATCTTTCCATGTCGCCTCTATCTACTTCATTGTTCACCGCAACCCTCGGATGCCAATTGCCTGGCTCTTTCAAGTCTCCTTCCGACATACTCTGGTGCGCCCAAGACAGTACACCAAGTGAGCGACGTGAGCTGACTTTTCCCACCCAGGTAAACGAATAGCCTATAGGTACCCACCTACGCTCTCGTCATAGATCAGCATCCACACGCCTACTAGGCCCGTCCAACTGTATACCTCCGATATCCCCGTTCCAACGCCGACGCAATTTGAGACCTTCGGGACTTTACATACGGTGCTTGTTTCCGAATCCCTTTGCAGGCAGTCTCACGCCTCGAATCACAAAGACGGACGCCACAACGGCTTCCCAAACCTCCTCCGTTCTCCTCCTTGCCATCCTGGTACAGCTATTTCATCCTCCCTAGCAGTAAACACAACAACGAAAATACCGGCATCTGTACACCAAATAATCTGGACGGCGGGCGTCTGGGCTCTCGTTTCCTTGGTTGGACTTCTTCTACGAGGCACGAGGCTCGGACATTCTTGTTAGTACACCTCTTGACACGTCAGCCGATATTATGGGGAATCAAAATTCGAAGGAAAGCGGAGGCCCGAAGGGCTCGGCTACCGCCACCGCAGCTACGGATCGCCCTGACGGCCTCCAATCATACCCTCCTTTNGAAAGTCTGATACGAAGGAGTCGTCACGCTCGTTCAAGGCGCTTCGGTCTAAGATTCCTGGTAATGGGAAGACGGACAGCCCGCGAAATTCCACGATTCTCTCCAATGGTGAGACGCTCGTAGACAAATCTGATGTCGCGTCCGTGCGATCCGGGCGAAGCAGTAAGTCGGCGGTGTCCAAGTCCAGCCGCGTCGACTCCATGGCGAGTCCTCAACCACCAGAGTCTATGACAGACCCGTTCGACGATGCGCAGCCGCCACCATCTCCTATACAGTCGGCTTCTATGAAAGCAGGCCATGGAGACATCAGAGCCGCGCAAGCCTGTGGAGAGGTCGATCACGTTTCGGATCAACCACCATCTGGTGCTGCTAACCCCAACCCACAATTACAGCAACAACCCGGCGCCTCGATCCTCGTGAAGAGGGAGAATGCAGCCAACCTAATACAAAACGGTCCCCCGGAGGAACAACAGAGTAGTGTGGCCATGGGCGAGATCAATGACATCGACCTTGATGATTTCATCAAGCGTCTCCTCGACGCCGCCTATGCTGGCAAAGTCACTAAAAGCGTCTGCCTAAAGAACGCTGAAATTGTAGCCATATGTCAGAGGGCGCGGGAAGTATTTCTTTCCCAGCCGGCGTTGCTCGAGCTCGACGCCCCTGTCAAAATCGTTGGCGACGTTCATGGGCAGTATACCGACCTAATCCGTATGTTCGAGATGTGTGGGTTTCCTCCCTCCGCTAACTTTCTTTTCCTTGGCGATTACGTCGACCGAGGAAAGCAGTCTCTTGAGACAATTCTTTTGCTATTATGTTACAAGCTCAAGTATCCCGAAAACTTCTTCCTTCTCCGCGGAAACCATGAGTGCGCCAATGTCACCCGTGTTTATGGATTCTATGATGAATGCAAGCGACGGTGCAATGTCAAAATTTGGAAGACCTTTGTTGATTGTTTCAATACATTGCCTATCGCTTCCATAGTTGCTGGGAAGATCTTTTGCGTCCACGGTGGCTTATCACCGGCACTGAGTCATATGGACGATATCCGCAATATTGCTCGTCCAACAGATGTACCCGACTATGGATTACTCAACGACTTACTTTGGTCAGATCCGGCCGACATGGAAGCCGATTGGGAGGCCAACGAGAGGGGAGTAAGTTATTGTTTTGGGAAGAAGGTCATAACTGACTTTCTCGCCACGCACGATTTTGATCTCGTGTGTCGTGCACACATGGTTGTAGAAGACGGCTATGAATTCTTTAACGACAGGGTTCTAGTCACTGTCTTCAGCGCACCAAATGTATGTATAGCCAATAAACTACTCCAGAGCCTGATGCTAACAGCACTCTTTAGTATTGTGGCGAATTTGACAATTGGGGCGCTGTTATGTCTGTTTCAGCAGAGCTTCTCTGCAGTTTTGAATTGCTCAAACCGCTTGATTCTTCTGCATTGAAAAGCCATATTAAGAAGGGCAGAAACAAACGCAATACTATGCTCAATAGTCCGGTGTGTACAATCCTCCCCCCCCGCAACTTGATGATCAAATGTTTCTAACACTTCGCAGCCGGCAAGCGTGTACCCCCAGAGCGTGTAGGTCCCGTTTTCAACCCGGAGATTTACCATTTCATCGAGCCCGTATTTCATACAGGCACGATACACATGTGGCCCGATGGGCCGGACGTACAGTCGCGGGATTCTAAAGGCAGTATCCGCAAGTTATTCGCTCTACCTGGCTTGAGAATAGCTTCGGGGATGCGAGCACTGGTACGAAAGAGTAGCGTGGTATCTAGTTTGAGACCGCTCGATATCACCGGCTTCATTTCGGTAGATTCGCCTTAAACAAGGCACCAGGAGACGTACTTGAGTACAAGGGTGTAGCAATCCTTGTAGCAAGATAACAGTAGTCCCGGGACGGATCTGCCGGTAGGGCTTAACGGACTTGCACCGTCGATTAGGAGGAAACTTCTGCATTGAGGGAAGGGTATGCCTAGTGTTATAACAGGCGCATTGGTAGACGGAGGCTTTTATGTATATTACCTGGGTTTCAATGGCTAGCTGGCAGTACTTTGAAGGGGAGTTCTCACATCTCCGTATAGAAACTAATATCTCCGAATTCGATCGACGTCCAGCGGGAGTTCTCTAGTAGTCTATCGCATTAGGGGTTTCGTGAAGTTTCTTGTTAGTTGTAGATTCAAGAAACAGTCGCCCATATAAGGAGTCCGGCGTAAGCCTTTTTCGGTAGTAACGACGTATTCGACCTCTAATCAGTGGTGTTCATCGTTTTCTGTTCCTGATAAATAGATCGTGCCGTCGAGGCGAAGCCGCGGGATTAGCTCGTCGTATCTATCGAGTATGTCGGAGGGGTTGTCGGGATCTGAATAGGCCTTCAATATCCAAACACCAGGATACAATCCATGAACCCCATGCACACTTCGGCGGTATCGTTGTCGTCATCATCGTACTCTTCGTCATTCCCTCTAGTGGAGAAGCCGCATTCTCGCCAAGATCTACTACACACATCCCCACCACGTGCCGACCTGGTAACCGTCGAGTATAGCGGTGATTTTGTGATGGAGGGCGTGGCTGAACGCGTCATGTGGTATTTAGATAACCGGAATGAAAATCTATGACAACAGGTTGACGGGGTGTTGAGCTTTTATAGACTGTTCATGGGGGGGGTTGGAATAAGGATCTGAAGTACGACGTGCGGGCCTGGGTACGTATCATCACGGCTAATGCTACACATGATCATGTACGTCGAATAAGTTATTCGTGATATTGTCCTTTGTGGTAACGTTACGTCAAATCCTATCCAACCCTTCACTCAATACGTAGCAGAGCAAGCAAGGTGACTATGCACGACACGCTATTTCATCGAGCCGAGACTTATTATTGTCTTGACCAAGGCTGGGCTTGTGTTGAATTGTCTACTATTGTCTGCTGGATAGCATTAGAATGAACAAAAATGGCGCTGAAAGCTGTCGTGTTCTTATTTAGCTTCTATACCTAGTTGGCTCGTCTTCAGGAGAACCGCTCCCTCTGAAGTAGCCGAATTATTTGGTGATATCATGAAGCCTGTAAGAACTACCGTCGTAAGAAAAGCAGTAAGGTCCTTACTGTGTAATGAACTTCTCCATCTATAAATTTCTATGTACCTGATACATCGTTAGTTTGAGGAGTTTCTAGTTTCGGGGTGATGATAAGAGCTGCCCTTTGATCAAAAGCAAATATCGAGGCTGTCTTGGAAACTCATGGAACAATACATGTTGGTACTAATACCTCTTGCAGGTGATTTGCGACTGTATCGGCGCTTTTCTCCCTGTCCAGTTGGGAAGGTGTCACACACGAATACTGAGGGATTAGATCCCACATGATATCATGAATATAATCATATGAGCGGCAAGCTGTCGATCCTGATCGCTCCCGTAACTACCCACATCGCTCCCGCGAACTACCTAGTCCTCTCTAAGACAGACAGTTGCGAGGATTGGCAAAGCCGCCGATTTGGCGAGGCTATTTAGGCACAAAAGCTGCGGATCGCTCGCCTAGTAGAAGGGGGAGCTGGATCCATATGGTCCCCTTGGCTGCATAGACGATTGTTTTACAATACGAATATCTCTCCAAGCCCCTAGTCACAAGCCCTTGTTATAGAAGGGGTCTAAAAGTCGAAGCTAGATAGATGCTGTCATATGTATTATATAATCTGAAAAATCCGTGCCCACTTGGGGGTTATAATTACTCAATAGTCCGGAACCTTTTTTAGTGATACATATTTGGGGAGTAGATGACCTCACCCCTCTGCTAGTAGTCCGTAAACGAAACTCTATCCTGTCTGGAACTCAATAACTCATCTTCAGATACTGTGGCATTCATTTCTTGACCAACGATTGATCTCTCCCCTATAACCCGGAACTCCTGGTTTGTAAACCGTCTGCGAAGATAGATCCCTTTACATGGTCACAATGACTTCGGATGTATTCCTCAGCGTGAGGCCCATATCCTCCGGATCTATTGCCCTATTTAAAAGATCAAGAAAGACAATTATGTACAATATAATGAGTGAGGAGGGATGGAATGGTTGCTCTAATTCAGGGGTTAAGAGTTATGTTTGGCTAGCGATAGTGATCGCCCTACTTGGGAGACAAATAATGTAGGTTATAGTTTCCCTCGGCTGCAGTTTG
The DNA here is from genome assembly GCA_003426235.1 of Xylaria polymorpha. Classification (NCBI taxonomy): domain Eukaryota; kingdom Fungi; phylum Ascomycota; class Sordariomycetes; order Xylariales; family Xylariaceae; genus Xylaria; species Xylaria polymorpha. Next base: position 177,490 of record NQIM01000007.1, read on the forward strand.
GGACTTTGGGAGAAACTGACCTCATAAACACTCGTTAACCACTGTCCTTGAAAACGCTGCCCGGTGCGGTAATTCAGCTACTTCCAGGTTCTAGATTTCCGGGTATTCTCCGCTTACTCCAGCACTCAGCCCATCTACTGGAGCGAGCAGGCGGAGCCGACCCCGTGGAGACGGAGAAATCCCCCGCATCTCAAGATAGGGTAATCATCCCGACGTCTTATGGCGTATTGTCCGGGAATTACGCTAACGAGACGATTGGTGGGGAACTAGACCAGACGTCGTTGTTTACAAGCTATTCAGGGGAAGCCCTCACTTACTCTGTCGGCTGAGTAAGGATCTCTATTTCTATTAGTCTAAGGATACGCGACTAGAGTATCGAGAAAGCAAATAGCGATCTTCATAACGTAAATCACCAACGCATACACACTCGTCCATTCATGGTGAATACAAGCCGGGAAGGGGCAGAATGGAAGACTACGATCTCAGCCGTCCAGTCGGGCCAGCGCAGGGCATGCGACAAGGCCTGACATCGTACGGAGACGCGCACTTCTCGCTATTTCTACGGAAAGTATTCATCAAGGCGCTGGGATACAGCGAGGACGCGCTGTCTCGGCCTATCGTGGGCATCGTCAATACGTATTCGAGCTTCAACCCGTGCCACGCCAACATCCCGCAGCTCATCGACGCCGTGAAACGCGGCGTGCAGCTTGCCGGCGGCTTGGCGATCGACTTCCCCACCATCAGTCTTCATGAGTCCTTCGCCGCGCCCACGAGCATGTTTCTGAGGAATCTCATGAGTATGGACACGGAGGAGATGATTCGTGCCCAGCCCGTTGATGCGGTTGTGCTTATTGGGGGTACGTGAGTTTACTTGCCTCTTGGGCTAATTTGTTGATTCGGGGTGTTACTCGCTGTGCGCGAGCGTTTACTGAGAAGAGACAGGTTGCGATAAGACTACGCCTGCTCAGCTCATGGGCGGTATTTCGGCGAACAAGCCAATTCTGCACCTCGTTACTGGCCCGATGATGCCGGGTAGCCACCGCGGCGTCCGCATAGGGGCATGCACCGATTGCCGGAACAATTGGGCCAGCTATCGGGCGGGAGCTATGGATATAGAGGAGATAGGGATGATCAACGAGGAGCTTGCGCCAACTGTAAGTTTTTCCATCATACGAAACTTCTTGCTCGCTTAAGAATGGCGTGGTTTAGACATTTAACTGGCCTCGAGCCTTGACTTACTGATCTCTAAGGCTGGCACATGCGGCGTGATGGGCACAGCGAGCACGATGGCATGCATACTCGTAGCGTTAGGAATGATGCCGTTGAAAGGAGCCTCGGCACCAGCCGTCTCATCAGCCCGTCTACGCATAGCAGAGCAAACCGGCGCAACAGCCGTCTCGATGATCCAGGCAGGAGACTCTCTTAAACCACAAGCCTTGCTAACACGCGAGTCCTTCCTCAACGCCATCACGGTACTACAAGCCATCGGCGGGTCGACAAACGCCGTCGTCCATCTCATGGCCATCATCAACCGCCACCCGCACGTCGCGGGATCCATCACGCTGGACACGATCGACGAGATCGGCCGCAAGACCCCGTTGCTCGTGGACCTGAAGCCCAGCGGCTCGAACTACATGACGGACTTCCACAACTCGGGCGGGATGGCGGCCCTGTTGCGCGAGCTGAAGCCCATCCTCCATCTCGACGCCATGACGATCTCGGGAAGGACGCTCGGCGAGGTCCTCGACGCCCGAGCCCGCGATCCCCATCCCCAGAGACCTGTCCTGCATCGCGCCGTTCGGCGACCCGTTATACCCGGCCTCGTCGGTCGTCGTGCTGCGCGGGAATCTCGCGCCCAGGGGCGCCGTCATGAAAGCCAGCGCGTCGAAGATCCGCGCGCTGCTGTCGCATTCCGGCCCGGCCGTCGTATTCTCCGGGTCCGCGGACATGGCGCGACGCATCGACGACGACAACCTGGATGTCACACCAGACAGCGTCCTCGTGCTGCAGAATATCGGCCCCGTGGGGAACCCGGGGATGCCTGAGGCTGGACTAAGTACGCATTCCCAAGTTTTTCCCCTTTTTTCTCGCGTTGCTATAGTTCTTGCCTTGACATGCATGCATGCCATTAATACTTCCCGAACCCCTGATTTTAAGCCAATTGTATATATACTATGAGTAGTATTGGTTGCTAGCTAACACGCATTCTTATAGTCCCTATCCCGCGGAAACTCGCGGCGCGTGGCGTGCAGGATATGCTGCGGGTCTCGGACGGTCGGATGAGCGGCACGGCCGGTGGCACTATTGTACTGCACGTCGCGCCTGAGGCGGCCGATCCGGGGTCCGCGCTGGGTGTTGTGCGCGATGGGGATGTGATTACGGTAGATGTTGAGAAGAGGGTGTTGAGGGTTGAGATTAGTGATGAGGAGCTGAAGAGGAGGATCGCGGAGAGGAAGGCGGGGGTAGAGGAGAGTGGGAAGAAGGTTGAGGGCGAGAATGGGAAAAAGGAAAGTGAAGATCCCTGGGTGGCGAGGCATGGCATGAGAGGGTATCGAGGCTTGTACATGAGAGAGGTAAATCAAGCTGATCGGGGTGCGGACTTCGAGTTCCTGACAGCCGAGGGCCTGTCATCTTGAATTGTATCTAAGTTTATTAGCGATAAGTTAATGCATATATATATATCTCTAGATGTCGGGAGATTTCTAATTAGAGGTTACGAGTTGGACGAATACAGGAGGTAGCAGAGGTCGTTTATAGACTACATTCGCCGTACATTTCGGGCTATAAATCATGTAATCATTAGACCTGTCAACGCTCAATTATGAAACGAATGATTTTCTGGCTAATTTTTGTACCTTCTTAAGTTTCTGTCAATATTAAGCTTTGTCTCTGTCGAATGGATAAAGCCAACTCAACTCTCGGCTCGATTTCACGAGCACGGGAAAAGTCCGCACGACACCAAGGGCCACTTAACTATCACATCATCACCCTTTCTTGATAATCTAGGGCCCCTATTATTATTTATAGTCTATATCTCAGAAATAACATCAAACTTTGCGTTTGAAATTAGACACCGAGTTGCTAATTTCTATCAGTCCCCTCTCATTTCATCCACCGTGTCTACCCCCCAATCTCAACCAACCATGACCGTCATTCATATAGGTGAGCTGCAGTGACTACCTAATGCTGATTAGACACAACCGTATACTAACATTATCCTCCAGTTCTCTTCAAATTCCGGGCAGACGTCTCAGATGAACACAAGGACAAATTCGTCACGGAGCTGCGAAAATTGAAGACCCTGTCCTGCGTCATGAATTCGAGACTCGTGGTCGGCGGACCCTCGATCACTGATCCCATCGCGCGCAGCCAAGGGTTCCAGTACGCTCTTCTGAGCTATCACAAAGATAGGCAGGCGCTTGAAGCATACCAAGCTAGCGATGAGCATCATGGGTAAGTTGTATGCTGAGTTTGTAGGCAAGAATCGACTGGTTGATACGGCATAGGGTCACGAGCAAGTACCTTTGGCCGTTTAAAGAGGACGTCATTCGATTTGATTTTGAAGTTGACGAGGGTGACGATAATGCTATATTACTGGTTGAGAGTTTAGTGAATAATGGAAATAAGGCGTGATAGGTTAAGGTCTGGCATCTTCTAGCTTGTGGTTGTCGAGCGATGGTCGGTGTCATAGATAATATACTAGATAATGTCACTATGAAACTGGTTAATTATGTCAATGTTGGGGGGACGATATGAACTGTATGGAAATTTAAATTAACAAGAGAGTTGTTCATCTATATTCTGTTGAGTCTTTCATGCGCAAAACCCTGAATGTCAGCTTCCTCATTGCCCCTTTAATGCCAGTAAAGGCTTTCCTACCCTTTTCGCCTCCTCATTTAACGCAACAATCTCAGCCTGAACGAGAGGAATGCCTGTCTTCTCCCTCTCTTCCTTCCTTAACTGTTCGATTTCTCCTGGGAAGTAGATTCGGTCGACTCCGGCCGCCTTATCCGTTCCAACAACGCGCTGGTATAGATAATCCATCCGTTCACGGAAATCTTCCAGGCTCATGAACAGGTCTGGTTTGATAGCTATAAGGAAGTGACCAACATCAGATGGCTTGCTTGGATCATAGGGTCCGGTTACGTGTCCGGCAAACGCAGAGCCTAGGTCCCGATTAGCTTGTTACCTGGATCTAGAATGGTTCTCTTACCCGAAAGCACGCCCGAGAACACGTCCATCATAATGGACAGCCCTGACCCCTTTGGACCGCCCATGGGTTGCATTACACCGCCAAGTGCCGCCTCTGGGTCATCAGTTGGCCGGCCTTCAGAGTCAAGCGCCCAGTCCAGCGGAATCTTCTCGCCGCGTCGTTTGGCTTTATAGATCTTTCCTCGCGCCGCAACAGAAGGGGCCATATCTAGTATGAAGGGCTTCTCTTTCCCACCAGGCGCACCGCATGCGATTGGCGACACTCCCAGACGCTTTCCCTTCCCACCAAACGGAGGCAGCGCGGGGCTCGAGTTTGTAAAGACAAGGCTCATCATGCCGGCGTCTATAGCCTGCTGCACGATCCACGCCGACATCCCAAAATGGTTCGAATGCTTAATGCTCACCATCCCGATTCCGAACTCGCGCGCCATGTCCACGGCGGCCGCCATCCCTTTCGAGGCGGCTAGAAACCCGAAACCATTCCGTCCGTCTACTTGAGCAACGACCGGCGTGACTTGAGTCAATTCAGGACTGGCGGTCCCGTCGAGAACGCCCTGCCGCACACGCGTCATGTAAGATGGAATACGGTTCATACCGTGTGTGTCTACCCCCCGGAGGTCCGCTGCTATGAGACATCTGGCGACAATCTCTGCATTTGAGGCTGGTACACCGTTGCCTACTAGCACATTTTCAACAAATTTCCGCGCGTCAGATGCATCGACGTAGAATTTGGGGTCGGAGGTTTCCTCCATGATGATAGATAGTGGTGACGTATAGAGAGAGTGTTTTTTTTGACCTGATCGAATTGTTGACACCAAAGACGAGATCTCTGTAAATAAGATATGATTGGTATTTTACAGTGCACAGGCCGATACCTCTGCTTTCATAATAACTGGTTTGGATCAATAGTGGTTTGCGGAACGTTGCCAGTACACTTATTGATCGGGGGGTCGTCCGACACCGGGTTTTCTCCGTGTTCTGGACCAACGACTTGCCGGGCTAGGTGCGGAGAAACTCCGCCCAACCAGTGCATAATTCTTAATGCTCAAATACCTCGAATCAATGGCGGAACTGTATTCCACGAGACGACACATACATGGGAAATGACCGATTCTCAAAGAGAGGGCAACGGTGACCGCAGATCAAGGCGCGGACGGAGGCGCACAGTTCGCAATGAACGGAATACTCCGAGGACCGGGTTGAGCTGTCGTCGTTGCCAAAAACGGAAAATACGAGTAAGTTGGATTGAAGGGCTGTGGCCGTAGATCAGAGCGACTAACTGATTTCATTCGAGTGCAACGGTGAACTGCCGCGCTGCCATAGTTGCGCAAAAGTTGGCGTTGACTGTGAAGATGGAGAAAGCTTGAAGGCTCGCGCCTTACCACGAGCGTGAGCCTACCTTACTCTACTATTGATCAGACATCTCTAACAAACACGCCCCCTAAAATAGTTACGTGAGCAGTCTATGCAGCAGAATAGAGTGGCTTGAAGCTCTTATTCGCGTCCGTTGCCCCGACATCGACCTGGAATGTGATGGGCCACTAGTTGTGGACGCGCCTCCGAGTCGTGGCGATGCTGGGCTCGAAAATGAGGATAATTTCATCGGCGTGGCCTCTGATCGGCCTTTGAATGAGCTGCCAGCAATACAACCAGACGTGTCTGTGCTGGTCAATGACGAGGACACGGTTCGTGCAGGACGGCCCGAAGCTGCAACTACAGAATACCCGGTAACTAGTGCTGAAACTTCAACAATTCCATCTAACGTAGGGCTTTCTCATGAAATCGGGCTCGTCTCGCTCGGAGCGAATCGAGACCCCAGGTATATAGGGCCTTCGAGCGGATATGTTTTTTGCAAACTTATGCTCGCCGCGTCGAGCCGAACAGGAAAGATGACAAGAACCGTCGATAACTCAACTCCCTCTGTTGCACCATATCTCCGAGAACTTGTTGTTGAAACACAAGGGCCGATATCGATCACAAAAGACCAGGCTGTCAATCTCTGCCAGACCTACTTTGATATTGTTCACGTGCAGTATCCATTCCTGCACCACCCTACTTTCCTCCGTTTGCTCGAACGCTTCTTTGAGGACGACGCTCAGGATTGCACAGCGGGCTTTCAGATTTACATGGTGTTAGCGATCTCCGCAACGATAGTATCAAGGCTTCATAAGATCCCCCTTTCTGGAGAGAGGTATTATATGACTGCCATGCAGTACTTCGAAAAGATTCAGATGGAGAGCTCAATTCAAGGCCTGCAATGCATCCTGCTATTGCTCATATTCGCCATGCATAGCCCGACCGTTCGGCTCGATGTTTGGTGTCTAAACTACCAATGCATAGCCTCGGTATTAGATCTAGGATTGCAGCGAGCAGTGACAACAAGCAGTGGGATCTCCAGACTTGATCAGGAGATGAGAACTAGGATTTTCTGGGTAGTTTATACTCTCGACCGGACTATTGCAACGATGATGGGTCGGCCAATAGGGTTGCGCGACGAGGCCTGCGACTTTCGGGTATGTGAGGTACACACTCCTGGCCTAAGCATGTATACTAATGTTGAATAGATGCCAGCAGACTTGTCTGACACCGATATTGAAAGCGAAGGAACTTCGTCGCAGAATTTAGGTTCGCCAACTCACATGTCGTATGCAATCCATCTGTTCAAACTCGCAAAGATCAATTCAGAGATCAAATACGTTGCGAATAGTGTGAATCCAGATGCGCCGAACTACTCCTACCCCGCCATCATTAGTATTAACGCCTGGCAGGAAGAGGTTCTCTCTCGGCTCGACCAATGGGCGGCAGACGTTCCGGCAGCGCGAGACTCCAATGATTACAGCAGGACGATTCTTCTCCTAGGCTATCATTCAGTGAGAATGCTGCTACTTCGTCCAAGCCCGAACATCCCCCGACCAGATCAACAAACTCTTCGCCATTGTTATTCCAGCGCTGAAGAATCGATTCGACTCTTCAATGAGCTGTACAAGAAAAACCTTCTCGTCCATAACTGGATCACGTTCCACAGCACCGTGCTTAGCACCATCACCATGTTCTATTGCATCCTGTCAGTGCCAAGTATAACAACGACATTGGAGGTAGAAGACTTTATGAGCAATGTCAGGGCTGGCCTCGGCGTCCTCGGCGCAGTCGGAGAGCACTACTCGGGGGCCAAGAGAAGTCGAGACATATTAGACGAACTAGCCGGCCCTATAAGCAGGTGGTTGCTAAAGAAGCGTGGAGCGGAAGGACCCGAGTTGCTCAGCCAATCTACCGCAGATCACATTCCTACCGAGGGCGGCTTTGACTCGTCTACTATGCAGCTGGGAACGACGGACGGTATTATTTGGCCGCCTCCTTGGAGCCCCTTCGACGGCAGGTTTGATGGCCAATTTCTCTCGGAAACTTATGGCTCAACTGATTGCGCTAATCTTGATAGCATTGTGCTGTCTTTGTTTGATGATTTAACATGATTATGCCTTAACTTCCAGGTACCTACCTAAGGCCAACAGCCCTGCCATTCAATGTTCCGAATGCACTTAAGGCAATAGTTGACAGATATCGATATAAGCATATATGTACTTAAATAAGTATACCAGTATAAAGGGGCTATCGGTTTACCTACGTAGGTAATGGGATCCGTCTCACCTACCTAGGTAGTTACGTCATTATTCGTGTTTCAGATCGCTCTTTCGCAGCCGAAACTAGGTAACAACATCATCAGTCAACAAGAAGCATTCCAACGTTCGTAGCGCGGGGCAAAGCTGGTTCACCACAACTTTTTCTACCCATGGCCATCGTCGCCTGTATTCACTCAACTTCAATAGACTGAGCTGCTATCGCCAAACCCCCCTCGAGTCTCACTCAACATGGCCTCCGCCGGCTATGTCCAAGCCTCCCTCATCTGGGTCGCGTACGCCGTCGCGGTGGTCGTAGCCTTGATTGCCGCTGCCATTACGACATTCACCTGGCAAACCACTCGCGACCGATCGGCTATTGTTAGCATCGTCACTATCATCAGCATCACTGCTTTGCTTGCTACCGTCTTCCTGCTCCCTGTAGACATCGCATTGGTCTCAATGACGACCTCCACTGCTCTCGGGACAAAGAAGGACTGGGCCACGCCGGACCGAATTGACAAAATCCTCCTTACGCTCAAGGTCGTCTATTATTCGCTATATAGTTTCGATGCGCTGCTGTGCTTGCTCGTCATTCCCTTCTCTTACTTTTGGTACGAGGAGTACGACGAGGTGGAAGAACAGGAAGGAAATCAGACCTTCGGAAGCCGACTCTGGGCAGCTTTTAAGTACACTGTCGCATTCATATTCCTGGTCGTCATTATCTTCTTAATCGGGTTCTTCGTTCCCGCTGCTGGTAACCGCGAGGGTAAACACCTGGATCTCGATTTCTTCAAACGACTACTCGACGAGAACCCTGGCGAGAAAGCCTTGACTTTCGGTTTAGGTCTCCTAATCACGCTCGGCACTCTTCTTTATATCCTCTATACCGGGGCAGGCCTCGCCTTTCTCCCCATTTCCTTCATTAAGTCGGCGCCTTCAGTCTCGGCGCCCCAACTTTTCGAAAGCACCGTTTCACAACTCGAGCAGAACAGAGAAAGACAACGCCAGTTGGAGTTGCGCAATGCTGGTCGCGCAGACGGCATGCCTGCCAAAGACAGGCGCGAGCTCGAGGCTCTTGCACGTGAGGAGCGCACCCTAGTTCGCCGGGAGCGGTTGGCTACAGAAGCGCAAGGCCAGGGCAAAACATTCATTGTGCGCATGTGGACTAAGATTTGCGCAATCTTCCGGCCCGTCAAGCTGATCGGAGGCATTCTGCTCGTTCTCCTCTCTCTCCTCATATGGGTGTCGATGCTGATTACGGGCATTGACAAAGCAGCCAACTCCATCTGCAAACAACACTGTGGCTACATTCTAGCCCATATCAACGTGTTCCAGCCCATTAACTGGATATTTGTGAAGGCCGCTCGCGCCTTCCCAGTTGACTACGTGATGATGGCGCTCCTAATCTTACTCTTCTTTAGTAGTTCGATCGCGGGTATTGCTTCCATTGGCATCCGCTTCTTGTGGCTGCGAATCTTCCAGATCCGCAAGGGCCGAACTACACCACAAGCCCTGCTCATGGCTACGGTCATGCTCGCGCTCATCACGCTTGCCATCAACTATGCTGTAGCTATGCTTGTCGCGCCTCAATATGCAAGCTACGGTACACAAACCTTTTGCGACCTGCCGCCGCATCACCCTGATGAACTACCCGACTGCAGCAAGAGCCCCGAAGCCGTCCAGCCATGCTCTGAGTGGGTCACCGTGCATAGCTTAGCTCCCCAGGTCTGCACCCCCACCGTGATGTCAACATTCCTCAACCGTATTACACTCAATTGGCCCGTGTTCGGTGCCATTGACTTCTGGGCCCAGTTTGCATTCCTCGGCGTATTCATCATTGTCTTCCTGACTTCACTGTTCCGGACTCCCCGGTTAAATCTTGGCGAGATTGATGAGGAAGCCGAGGAAGACGAAGAGGAAGGCCTGCTTGCCAGTACGGGACGTCGATTTGGCGCCACTTGGCAAGACATCACTGGAAGAGTGAAGCGTGATACATATGGCTCGACCGCAACTGGTCCTGGCGCCGGTTCCAGCTCAAATGGACACTAAGGCTCATGACCATGTCCGTGAAGCAAAGTCTTAGCCGGCGGAACAGAGCTTCTGTTATTCCTCTATGTAGCAATGAAGAGACATTGACTAGCGTTCTCAAATTGTTAGCCTATTTTCAGCCTGTATCGTTACGCACAGGGTTTGTACTATGAATGGCGGGGAAATAAGTTTATCGGAATGGATGGTTGGTCTTAAATGGAAAATCGGCGGGTTTGCGGTAACTAGGTTAGGGGGATAGGGAACAGAGGAGTTGAGTGCATGAATTTAGGAGTTTAGTGTCAGTTCTCAACACCCATTCAAGGGCAATAAAAATACATTATTGTATCTAGTAGAGCTGGATCGACAATATCTACCTGACATGGTCTTTTATTTTCTATGTTGTGATTATAACTTCATAAATACACTCAGTACGATAGCGTTCGCTAACTTGTTCTACCAGTACAGCAGTTCTACCGACCTCTGTTGTTATAAAGTGTAACAAAGGCTTATGATCAAGGGCTTGGAAGTATATTCAAATTGCAATAATCTTCTATGTAGCCAACGGAGTCATATATACCTCTCGCTCCCCTTCTACAGGGCGGGTGATCTACAGTCTTTATGCCTGAATAGCGTCACCTAACTCACCGGCTTTGCCGATCCCGGAATGCAAGATTAAGGAGTTTTTTACATTGGATTCCTACTGCAACCCTGCAACGTAGTAGTTAAAGTTGCAGAATCCATTCGTCGGCTGATCCGAAACATCCTTCCTACTCGCGGCCGTCGCAACGACCCTGCCGCTTCCATCAAGCAGTTCCAGTAGCTGCGATCCCTTTTGCATACCCTGGATCGCGTTGTAGCTTAGCCCACCCCCCACAGACTGGGTCGCGAGGACATTCCCGCCACTGGTCACTCGGACCTGGTAGCCTTGGCTGTTGGCAGGAAGGACGACGGCATAAACAACAGAATCGCTGGCCCCGCCATTTCCACGAGGTGACCCGTCGCCGCCATTGTTGACGCACGATTTCAGAACGCTGCGGTACCATATGGCGCCGGAGAAAGACGCGCCATCTGCGGGAACCATGGAGCTTGTGGATGTTGCACCGCCTTTGTAGGCATTTATGAAAGATTTGATGAGCGGCTGCCATCCATTGTGAGGGTTCTCGTCGGTATCTCCGTATTGGAGGATTTCCGGCGTCACGGTTTCGGGCCAAGAGGGTCCAATGTAATGGCTTTCTCCGGCATCGTTCTAGGCGTGGGTTAGTCATCGACTGAGTCTGGGGGCACAGACATATAGGATCCTGCAGGGGGAGGAATGAATGACGAAGGTAGCTTGCTTACCCAGGTGATGACCTCAGTGAACTCTGGCGAAAGCTGCAAGATCTGACCCATGCGGTCCGGCAGCACGGTATCGCCGTTCCGGTACCAGGAATCTCCACAGCAGTGCTTGTACTGAAGTGAAGACAAACCTAAGAAATATCAATCACACATGTTCACGGCAGTATCAAGAGGGGCTTATACATACCCATGACGTACGTCTTGCCTGCAGCATCGGCGGCTTGTTTGACGGCGGCATCGCGCGCCGACGACACCTTGCTTCCAGGTGAATCGGACACATCGGGCCAGCTCGTCTCCCAGCTAAACACGCCGTCGACAACACCGCCCCAGTTCTGGAAGAACGCGGTAGGATTGTTGTAGTAATTGCCGTCCGCCTCGGGGTTCGGAAGGAGGTAGACGTTGTTCGCGTTCTTGAAATTTCTCCAAGCGTCCACGCCGATATTACCGCCGCTATAGGAGGACACGACCGGCTGGTTGTTACTGCCGTAGTGCAAGTATGATTTGCGACCGGCGTATTGCGTGTACAGAGCTGCGTGCTGGTTGATGTCGCCGTTCTGGTAGAAGTCGAAGCTGAAGAACAGCTTGAAGTCATTCCTCGAGTCGGCGTAGTCGAAGAGCTGCTTCACTGCGCTCTGCAGCCAGTCTGCGCCGGGCGCGCCGACGTTGAGCGCGAAGGCGTCGAAGCCCGCCGCTACCGCTTGCTGGATGTCTTGCTGGGCATGGTTTGAGTTGGGGTCGATTCCTCCGACCTGGGCGTCGATTAGTGGCGAAATACGCGAGAGATGGTGGTATATTTCAAAGGCAATTAATTAATTACCAGGTAATGCGCAAACACCAGTTTAGCTTCTGCTACGGTTAGAAGACCGGAGCTCGCCGCAAGCAGCGCGACGGCAGACTTCAGGAGTGAATGCATCGTATTCGATTGTCGTCGCGATGTCCAAGATAGGAATTGTATCACTGCGCCGTGACGAACGTTAAGAAGAGAAAGGGGGTTCTCAAATGATGTTTATATCCATCACCGCAAACGCCTCAACACATGGTTGAGACTGACTGTAAGACTAGGGTTCCATTCACATCCTTTCTCGTGGGGCTGTACCTTACGGGCCTTACTCGGGCCATAACCGAGCCTAAAATGCTAACTCTGAAGCTATTCACATGGGCGTGTGCCGGTCAATCCTTTTATCGCCTACATGGTACATTAGCATCGGTAGACAGCAAAGCCACGAAACTACATGAGGCAGCTCAACGGGCAAGCCTCGGCCGATTGCGACTTCTAAAATCGGTTAAGATCAGCGGCAAAGGCTGGAAACCCCTCGCTAAAGGTGGTCAGGATGAGATTTGATGGTAAGGCGGACTCATGATTGTCTCTATAGGTAAGTTAACGTTGTTTCAAAACGTTGAAAGGATTGCATCCTGCAGTGGGTGGGGGTTATTTAAGTACCAAATCGAATGTGCTGGTAAGTTTCAGCTACAGCATTGCCTAGGTTAATGCCTTCCACATCGGGGTTTCCATATCACGTTATACAAAGAGAGGTTGAATTAGTTAGATAGGATAGGGTAAACTAGTGTTAACTGAAGCAATAGTAGTAGACTATGTATCGAAAGTACTCTTTTGATTCTTAAATATAATATATTTTATTAATCTCTATTCTTTCAACATGTACCGACTGTGGTTGTAATCCGGGGAACCCGTCTTGGCATGCATTAGGTTCGAGTTGATTCTCTCCAGGAGTACGGAGTAATGCCGGGCGTGGACGGTATTTAAACATTAACCTAGACCTTGTCAGGCCATCATCCTGTACGCATAACTCGTAGATCGCCCGATACCCGCGTCAATCCCTCAAACTCGGGCCCGGTTTGGATAGCGAATGGAGCGCAGCCTATACAGTAAGTTGAACTTCATGTTGGATTAGCTGACCTTCAGCTGGGTGGGGGTTTTGCTCGGGCCGACCTTTTACCTCCGTAGTCATGTCGGAATGTCGGAGGAACGGCTTGACTCCCCCCCGATCTCAGCCCTAACATTACCCCAGACTATTCAACACACAGAAATCGTTCATCATCTGGGGATAGGTGCTTTCTTTTGCTCGGTAGGTATACTTTTGATATTTAGCTAATGGGCGCTCTTAATTTGCTGTTGGCATCTTGGGCCGAAACGAATATTAACGGATAATGCGGTAGTTACAGCCGTTCTAGATAATACGGCGTTTTGTGCCAATGAGTGATACATGAGCTGGCATTAGGAACGCTGGCTTGGGTATGAGTGATCGCAACACGCGGCAATCTATTTCAAAAGACACGATACTACCCTGTCAATCTAGATCTGCATTGATACTGCATGGTCACCATAGTCTTGGTAACAAGCTTCCTTCTAGGTAGGGTATAGTGAATAACACCTGCACTGCAGTGCCCACGTGTGTTAACTAATCTTAAATGTCTGAACATGAAATGCGTGTATTCAATTAGTATAGACTTAGTTCCTAAAGGCGTCAAACGCCAAAACCTGCAGACTAGGCCCTCCATCATCTCGTCCAATCTCATAACTCATTATTTCGTACTCTTATCAACAACCTCATAATCGACTTTGAGCAACACTTCCAGTTTGAAACTGATGTTGGCTCTTATGTTGTTTTTGCCAAAGCTTCTTCCATGTTGTAATGTGGGCGAGCCTCGAAGTGATGTCATCGAATAGCAAGCGCACTTCGCCAGGCAGAAAAATGAAGAAAGAAAGCCAAACAGGGTATATGACTATAATCTGCTACTACGCGCAAGCTAAGGAGAAATCGGCTGCGCCAAGGGAGAGGGAACTGATGCGTGCCCGATTCAGATCCTTCGTAGATGTCGTTGAAAATGTGACGAGAACGGGAGGACATTGCTAACGGCTTCGTATAGTTGATCCGTTGGTCTGAGTTTAGCGATACCGATAGTAATCTGATCCGCACGCCGAGCTGAGCACCACCGATAGTAACTCCGGGTTGGGGCCGAGAGCATCATGGTTTTTATATGTCTTTTCTAACTAGTGACGGTATGGGCTACCAAGCAGCGCGCCAGTGTTCGTCATAGGGCGATGCAGAAAGCCTCATCGCGTCTGGGTATTTGCCTAGCAAGGGAAGGCGCTGAATACCTTTGCAAGGGTTTCAGAGTTGACACCTTGCCACGACATTCGTTTTCCGATTCGCGCAAGGCTTTCGCTGGGCTTGTTTCGCTTATGAGTTCTGGTTCGTTCGGGTTCCTTGCGCTGCTCTTCTTCGACTAGCGTCTTTGCACTTGCGATCGAGCTCACAGAAGCGCGTCTGGGCGTCGTTGTGGATGGCATTTTAGAATGCTAGTAAGAAGGCTAGATAGAGTTGTTGGGAAATATGATGATGAATCGATGTGCTCGGCAGTCAGGGTGAAAGTCTTCGATAGACTGTGCCGGGCGACATGGTGCTACTTAAACCTTCAAATTCATTCAAGGTAAAATTGGAGTGCTGTTCCGTGGATATGGTGGTGGTCTCACTCTGGATCCTCTTCATTTACCGGTATTCTTGATCGTTTGGTTTCATATTGATCAAAAGGGCATGAGGACGTAAGCTTATGGTATACTAAATCACGCTATCGTGATCGAATTGCTGCGAACTCGACTGACCTGCCCATGAAGGGTATAGCATTTATTATTATTAGTAATGTCTTAAATTGCCAAATTTCTAGAAGCTGTCAAATCTGGGGACTAGCCTGTTAATTGCCGGCAATCTAGCATGTTTTGGACATGGATCGTCGCAGCATTGCGCGCCAAGATCTAGGTAAGCTTCCTGACAACTGACTTTATTTCCTGAAATAGCACATTATCAAATCATTCACGGCGAATACCGTACGTGACACTCTCACGATCACTCGTCAGGGTCTAAATATTTCCCTTATGATAGCTACGTCTACATCCAATGTTGGAGTTTATGGGATGTACGTCGCGCTATAATTCTTGGCATTCTCGTCTAAGATAGATGAGGCGCTGCGAATGCCATGTACTGCTTTGTTGGGCAAGGAGAAGCGGCTATGCTTAGTAGCAGCGACCATTTCATCTGTACTTCATGATCGATGGGAGTTGCAGGGTCTACCCTCATTAATCACGATTCATATCACGGTTTCTTATCAACAAACAGAAAGAAGTTGATTGACTTGGACTCTCCATGCGCGACTAGAGCAGCTGCACCAGGAATAATTGACCAGGAACAAGCATACAACACCTGCACTAGGACGTCATGACAAGCACCTGACACCTCCTTCTAGTGATAGAATGGCACATGAATCGCTACATACTAGCGTATGTGAATATATTAAAATCGTCACGCCAGATAGCGGCCCTTTGATATATACACACACATTGCGATAAATGGCTCAAGCTACGTGTGAAAGTGATGCTTGACCTTGAACCTAAGATTCAGCGATAGCAACCTTTGGTCAAGATGTTGAGGGATGATAGAACCACAGCTTAGTTGTAGGCGCCGCTAACTTCGTAATATTCAACCTCCAAACCTTACGTACTTACATACGTAGACAACAATGCGCTGTTCAATGCATTGCCATTCATGTAGATACTAAAGTTACCGACGCTATGTATATCGCAATGCTCGTGGTGTTAGTGGGAAGGGTGGATAGACCCACCGCCATCTAGTCTCACGAACCTTCAGTCTGAGCAAGGAGTATGAACATACAGGCTTTTATCCGACGCTTTGATTTGCATTGAAAAGCTATCTAGCTGTTATAAGTGCACTCTGCTCATATCATCTAGCCGGCGTGATAGAGTGACAATATAAAAATCACTATGAGGGTTTTATGAGCGCCTGCGAGTATATTGTTGACCCAGATGGACGGGCGCGCTTAGAACCTGACCTGGTCTATGTCCAAGTTGAAGACGTAAAACAATCCGCATGGGGCAACCCAGCTCAGCAATCCGGGGCAGTTTTAACCGAAATCGGGACAGGGGCTTAAGTGGTGCATATTGGGTTGCATGAGACAACTTTACTTGAGCTTTCTTGCGCGGTTGTCATCCATGATGTTACAGTGGTCTCATAATACTGACGATATATTCAAGCAAAGGGCGACAACAATAAGTCCGTATCTCAGTATGTATCGAATGATAATCATGAGAAACAAAAATATATATGAATATTAGTGAAATTGAACTTGTTAGCTTTAATTCCAGTTTTGGCTCACATCCATGATGAACATGTGCTTTGATTTATTGATCAAGAGACACTTATCACCTCAGCTGTATGAATTATGAATGAGAGACCCAGTTAAATACGAGTCTGGATAAGATTGTGAGTTTGGTGGAGCTAACCTATTAGAGAAGGCGGTGAGTATGAGCTGGGTGGGGTGACGGGGATACAGGGTTCCTAGCTCTCATCCGGCTGGCAGAATTAAAAAAAAGTTGCTGCTTTGAAGATCCGCTCACCTGCACTCGGGTTTAGCAATACACGCATAATTAGACGTTGAACATCTTGTTAAGCCTCCATTTCTTTCAGGTTGGATATATCTAGCATTGGTTGAGGACTTACTTGAGTTTTTCGATACCGTCCCACCGTCGAGGTGGTGGCGCGCCCGGTTCGGCTGCGACAATGGATATTCATCGCATCAGATATGTACCCTACAATCCATCGCCCATCAACTGTGTCGCCTTCTCCCAGTCTGTCGCTTTTAAGAAGGCCGGGCCTATTCGCTTAGCTATCGGCCGTGCTTCCGGCGACATTGAGATCTGGAGTCCCCTCAGCGGGTCATGGCACCAAGAAACGATAATACGCGGAGGGAAGGACCGCACTGTGGGCAAGTCATCCTCTTCCTGACACGTCGACGTCTGATGTCTGACTAACAGCAAATTAGATGGGTTGGTTTGGGTAACAGAGCCTGACCAAACGTTTCAAAATGGTAAAAAGATCCCCGGCCGTCTGAGGCTGTTTAGCTTCGGCTACTCGAGTACTGTCACCGAGTGGGATCTTGAGAAAGGCCGCCCAAAACATCAGTCAAGCGGCACACACGGCGACATATGGTGTCTTGGCGTCCAGCCATTCGTGGTTCCGGGAAAGGATGGTGACAAGAGTAAAACCAAGATCTACGACACGGGCAAGAAACTTGTCGCCGGTACCATGGATGGGAGCTTAGTCCTATATGACATCGATGATGGTGAACTCCGTTACGATCGTGTTCTGGCGAGGGCCTCTTCAAAGAAAACCAAAATGGTCAGCATTGCATTTAAGAACCGCAATACGGTTGTCGTCGGCACTTCTCAAAGTTGTATCCTCGTGTACGATATGCGAAACGGTACGACACTCGCTAAGATGACGCTGGGCTCCGATCTTGCTAGTGGTGCTAAGGAAATCATCGCGTGGTGTGTGAAATGCCTTGATGGGGGAGACATCGTCTCCGGCGACTCGACTGGCGAACTTCGCATATGGGATGGAAATACTTACACACAAGCTCAGAGGCTCAAAGCACATAGCTCTGATGTTCTCTCTCTCGTCACAAGCGCTGATGGCTCTACCATTGTGACTGGAGGTATGGATCGTCGAACAGCCGTGTACAGGAAAACCACAGGGTCTGGATCAAGATGGGCCAAGATATTCCACAGGAGACATCACCATCACGATGTGAAGACGATGGCCTCGTTTGAAGGCCAGGGTATGAGTATCGTGGTTTCGGGAGGTGCGTAACTTTCCTCTTGACATTAGCATACGCGATACTGACTAGCATTTAGGACCCGACGCCACTCCCATTGTGATGCCCCTCCAAAAGGCTGGTGTAGAGAACCATCGCGCCTTATCCTCCCTACCCCAGGATCCACCCTTGCAGAGCGCATACAAGAGCCGACTAATCATCAGTTGGTGGGATCGCGAAGTGTCTATTTGGCGACTTCCGAATTCGTTGGGAGACCTAGCTACCCAGTCGAACGATGACCACAACGTGGCTAAAACCCGGAAGCATCTAGCTCGTGTCTTGATAAAAGGCGAAGCAAACATCACAGCAGCATCCATCAGCGCTGATGGGTCTTTACTTGTGGTCTCTACCACATCCGATATCAAAGCGTTTCATCTAAGACCTCGCGGTGGTCGGTGGGATGAACTCAAGATATCGAAAGTAGAATTGGAGGGAGGAGTCACGGCCCTTGGCGCCACGCGAACCCTGATATCTCCAGATGGCCAGTGGGTGTGTTTAGTGCAGGTTGGGAACACCGTGTCACTCTTACGCGTCCAACAACCTTCCGATTCGACAGAGAAACCTATAATCCATCCGAAAGCCATTCGATTACAACGCCTTAATCGTCAGATACCTAAACTCATTGCCATGGGCGGCCTTGGACAATACGATAGGACAATAACACAGGTGACCTTCTCTCCAGACAGCCAAATGTTAGCCGTTGCGGATCTGGCTGGTTATATCGACACATGGGTTCTTAGTCAACAACCGCAAAAAATAAAGAACGAGGGAAATGGTATAGCTGATGTTCATGAGGACGAAGCGTCGGATGATAGCTCGGACAGTGATAATGACGGCGATACAGAAATAAGCGGAGGCATTCAATGGAGGCGAAACCCAAATACTTCATTGATCCCAAAACTTCACGCTGCCCCAACAGTTTTGTCATTCTCTAACCATATCCCCTCTAAAACCACAACAGCGAAGGACGACGTAGTAATCGACTATACCTTGTTGGCCGTTACCTCCAAACCCCAGATCATCCTTATACATCCTACTCTCGGATCTCTCACTGCATGGTCTAGGCGCAACCCTGTCTCCAGATTTCCTCCAGAATTCCGAGACATTCGTGATCTCGTTAAAGGAGCAATCTGGTCAGGCGACAGGGTGTGGCTATACGGAAATACGTATCTATGCATGTTTGATACAACACAAGATTTAGCGGAACCCACTGTTACCAGCCCGACAACAGGGAGCGAGTTGGTAGTACATGGAAGAAAACGAAAACGAGGCCCTGACAGCGGCGCTGGCAATAAGATGACGACCGGGATTGCAGGCCCAACGAAAGTACTGCGCCATATTCAAGGAAGAGAAACAGAAGAACTACCAATTGATGGGCCTATCCTCGATCCGATGGATGAGGATGAGGCAAGCCATGCAGGAGACAGCGAGAGCGACGAGTCTGATGATGAAATTCAGGGTGAATTGGCGGCTCTTCGGGGCACCCAGGGTAATGTTCCCCATGAGTCTCAACTAAAACAAGGCCCTGCCTTTTGGCACACGTTTAAATATCGGCCAATTCTAGGCATTGTGCCTCTGGGTAATGAGACAGCAGAGCAGCAAGATGGAGATTCTACATGGGTCACAAGGCATGGAGTCAGATCAAAGATACTAGAAGTTGCCCTTGTGGAACGGCCGCTCTTTGAGGTGGACTTGCCTGACCGGTATTTTGTGGAGGGTGAATTTGAGCGTTGAAAGCCATGAATAGAAATTACCACTGTACAGTTTACATAGTCAACTCTCTCGTGTGATACCTTATGAATACCGCCGACAACTATTATTACAACACAGATCAAAGCATCTCCCTATTGTCTAAGCAACCAGCAGCTGTACAAAGTCAATTCAGAACCGAGATTGCTTGTTTGTAGCAGTTCATGTAGTTCTTTAGGGTTCCTATGCCTTAGCGTGAAAATGTTCATTGGCTGAGGTATCTTGACCGGTACATGTGTCTTTAGTACCAAGGTATCTTCTTGCCTTTCAGACTCAAAGGATCCTTCCTGTGCACACAGACCGCACTATATGTAGGTATCAAAATACGCGCCGATGTACCTTGCACATTCAGACGCGCCCGTATGGCAGAGCAAGTATCGCCGTACCAATAACACGAGAACGCGTCCTTTCCTCATCAAGAGTGTCACGCGTTTGTTTGATTTCTTATATCTCAAACTCCACCGTCCTAAATCCTCGGCACCTCTTAATACTTCTCTGCCTCTACTTCCTCTACTTCTTAAATCCACCCAGACTATCATCAATACATCAGTCCGATACCGGATAGCCACAATACTCAACTCGGTTACCTGCCCTCAGTTGTCTTCGTCCCCTTTCTATATTTCTCTTATCGGTATTCCTGGGGCAACCGGCCAACAGGTTCCAGACTAAGCAGCCCCAATCATGGCATCGGAAGTGGTCATTACACATCAGAAATGTTCGAATATCTTCATTTGCAGCAAGCATGGCACGTTTGCCTGCTCTGGTTGCCGTGTTGCAATGGTCAGTCATTTCTCACAGTCAGGCCGCAACAATATTGACCAACAGGCCCTAATGCGCTTTTAGTATTGCTCCAAAATTTGTCAAGAGATGAATTGGGAAAATCACAAGAAGGCGTGCCATGCCATACAACTCACGGCGTCTTTCGAACGAGAAAAGAGACTGCCTACCTGGGCTCCTCAGACTCTTTACGCTGATCTGGCAATGAAATATCGCAACAGTAAACCTGAGGCTGTCCTTCCGGCCAGAGCCCCAAATGGTGGCGAGTCTCTCGCGGGCGATCCTCGTAATGGCCATATTGAACTGTTCGGTAGTTATCCGGCCATAGACGTTCTCCGACTGGCTGAGAACGAAGGAGTTGAGCGAGAGGAGCCAATTGACGTTCTTTTTGTTGGTAAGTAGATCCCGTCAACTTTACAGTATGTGATTAAACTAATCGTCTCCGAAAGAACCTGTCGACCTCAGAGATGTGATCAAGACTATTGTTGACTTGCCCGAGAATATGTCTGCTCCCCTTAATGTCTTCATCACTGATGGTACCACGGCAAGAACCACGCGTCACCTCATGTTGCTTCTAATGGCCCTCTCGTCTGAGAATCCCGACATCACAGCTGAGTGTGCCGTTCCTTTCTGGTACGCACCTTTTGTCCCCAAGTGGTGCTTCCCAGCGATCAGGGAACTCATCGGTCCGCTTATCCAAGATTGCGACCCTAAGAACCAAGAGGAGGGCGAAAGCCTCGAAACCGGAATCAGGCGAAATTGGTCGTTTGAAAAATCATCACTCGAAACTGTCATGACCGGCCATGTATGGGTCGGTGCTAAAGCCATACTTAATCCATGCCCATGTTGGGGTAACGTTGAAGCCAGATTCGCTCAGCATCTTTTCTAGAAGCAGGGAGAATGTGCGAATCTGGATCACTACGAGAAGACAGTAATGAGTTTTCCCCCGGCTTGGCGAGCTGCGAAATCTCGTTATATTTCCTCATCTCAGGTCACTCCTTTCGAGAATCACCATGCCCTCGCTAATTGGCCGCTTGATTACAACCCGTAAGCGTTGCCCTTTGTGCGTTTTTTGATCATTGCTGTACTGACACTTACACACTCCAGGAGTTTATTCTATGGCAACTTCTGGCCCCTGAAGCGAGATGTAGATCCGCTCAGGGGATGGGAGCTCGCGGAAATCAACAAGAACAACGAAGTCCGAGACGCTTCCCACGACATCTACGGAAAGATGTTCTATTACGTCCGGGACCTATTCAAGCGTTTCATCCTCAAGCTCCGGACCGTCAATGTCACATTTCACGTGCTACCTTATAGCGGCGAGCGTATAAAGGGAAAGGTGCGGAGGAAATTCGACCGTATCGAAGTAAGTTTGGGTCCATTTGAAAACTCAACAACAGCAACGAAAAAAGCACATTTTAGCTGACTACTAGGAATAGACCGCCGCTCTAGCAGATGAAGACCTCGTGGGCATCCGCGCAGTGATTGACTACTTATCACCCCTCCTCAAGGCTCCGTGGATTAACCCCCACGCGACGATGATCACGCTTCACCCCGGCGTATTCGACAAGATCCGCAACAAATTCCCGTGCCCCGAGTGCGATCCAGACCGCGCCGAACGCATCAAGAAGGCAGTGGATCTCACGGCGGAGGAAAAGGCTCTACTAGACACTTACATGCCCCTGGGGGGGGACGGCGATCCCGTCAATTGGGTCTTCACCGCGTCAGGCTGGCGGCGCCGCGACGCCAGATGGCTATTCCGGGATCCCGAGGCAGCATGGGAGCTATACAAAGACATCTACGATTTCCAGGACGTCGCAAACGGCGCAAAGGTCGCGATGCGGGCCACGCATACAGTAGTCGACGAATGGGCCCTGCGCCTGAAGCACGCCGGCTCGCTCGATCGACATGGACGCCCCACGCCGCAGGCCGAATGGGATTTCCACACCCTCTTCGCCAAGCAGCAGACGGCCGGATACCGCTACGTCGAGTGGCGCAAGCTGGCATCCGATGAGAGACGCGATCTGGCGTTCAAGCAGAAGGCCGCCGCGCGAGCGGGGCGCGAGCCGAAGAGACATCAGGAATATCACGAGTACCTGAGCGACGCGGCCCTTGCGGCGCTCGAGGAGAAGGGCTCGCGGCTCGAGAGATGGATGGGGAAGGATAAGTGTGAGAACTGGACGCCCTTTTGAGGCGGGTCGTGTTGTGACACGACATGTATGTATGTATGTGATGATCGAAAAGGAAAACTTGTGAAATAAAATCGGAGAGGGATAGATGGATGGATGGATACTGTACAGTACGTCACTGATGCTGATTAGGTAGGTAGTTACAGTACCTACCCTGTAAAACAGGAAAATGCGCACCTACTTACTTACTTGAGAGAGATGGATGGATGGATAACACGCAATTCGCTGACAACTTACGGCGAAGACCATTGCGTATATACTGCAAATGGAGAAGGCCTACGACGGTGTTCTAGAACTCAATTGCGCAATGGATGACATGTCTCTAGACACACACATATATACATACCTTAACTTTAGCACTGGGACGCAGGAACCTCAGATGCGATGCAGTGCGTAGTCATCGTCAGCGGCGGAACGAGGTATCCCAGGAACAAACGTCGATGGTGCATACACCCAAGTCACGATATCCTTGCAACTTCCGTCCTTCTTCTTCTCCTCTCCGCTCCCCCCAGCAGGAATGCCATTCATCCATCTCCTGCTCGCCCATCACCTCGACATCTACTGGAATTCTCATTTCACGCAGAGTAGTAGTAGCAAGTAGCAGGTAAACCAGCCGCCAAACGCGGCTTCACCGAACCGAGAGTCTCCAGCGTGTGTGATATCTATCTATCTGCACATCAAACCCAAAACAAACCTCTCCCACCTACCTATACTAGATGGGTAGGTATGTAGGTAGGTAAGTATCCAAGGTATAGCATTCCCTGCACAGCCCCCCCTCCCCCCAGACAGACAGACAAGACGTCGGTCGGTATTCGGCGCAGCTTCCGAGCCGTCCATCTGGATCGATCGGAACCCCATCTAAGTATTTCAAGCGAGAGGAGGGGTGACGCAATCGCGTCCGCGCAGGAGGTCTTGGAAGAAATGCTACGCCGGGGATTCCTTGGCAGCCACACACACACGACTGCATGCATGCAGACAGACTACTAAGAACCTCCTTGCCGCATATGAGTAAGTGCAGTGCAGCGCAGTTGCATCCATCCCCATAGATGTCCACGTACTTGTACTGTAGGTAGGTATGTACTCCAACCGCGAAGAAATATCGATATCACCTACTGTACCCGGGAACCGAGGGACACAGCAAGCCAGCCAGCCAGCCAGCCAGCATCGCCCTATCGGGAGGGTGCCGTGATCGATGTGATTGCCATGATGTCTTGTCTGTCCAGGTATAGAACTCGGTGAGAAGTTCCTAGACACGATGGGCGTCGGGATCTCGAAATATGTGCTCGAATCACCCACGCAGCCAGCCAGATCTCATCAACCCGTCTCGTCTACCGGTGTGTGTCCGTGTAAGCAAGCAAGCCACGCGTATTCATTCGCTCCACGGGATGAGATGAAAAAACATCAAAAAATCGAACACCATGCACACCGATCCATCTAACCTAGAAGATGGCAAAAATAAAACAAAACGGTTTCCCTTATCTTGTAGATTGCGGTGCTCTATATATCCAAATGAGCCTCCTGTGAACTATCGTAGATAAGCCCACGAACCCCCCACGAACTGGTTATTTGATGCTGCGTTGGAGAGAGTGTTACAACCGGCGCAGCCGGTAAGCTTTGACTCCGTATCCCAGCAATCCCCCCCTTTCCTTCTAGTATACAGTATACCTACCATCTCGTCAATCGCCGGACAACCTCGCGCACATGGTACTGTATTAGGCGCTTCGTGGCGAATTGTACACATGCGACGTAGTTGATAGGCAGAACGTAAATCAATATACTGGTCTATTCTGATATTGGGCGACAGCGACGAATGCGCCATGGGTTCGAAGTCATCTCGGGATATCATCCTCAAAGACACCAATAACCACCTGTCCACCCAGTTGTGTTCGAAGTTACCTCCGATCCTTTTTAATAGTGATACACCATAATATGCAAAACACCCATCCCCACCAGTAGTGTAGACGTCGTCCGTGAACGTCGTCAGTCCATCCATGTTTTCCGCTCCATGCAGATATCCGGAACGCCAGGATGGTTAAGAGATTCACCTTCCCTTCCATCCTATCCAAGTCTCAAAATGAGAAAGACAATATGTACGATGCTGCCTCATCCAGTATCCCTCCCCCGTGACGCCGGTGATTTTGTCCAATGCATATATAGTGCTAAGTGTTATATCGTAGCATTAATTGCCGTGACAAATGAAAACGGTTGGATGCGGTCAACAATATGTCGGTATCGTATAAGGTACAAGTAGTGCTCAAGGTTGCACTTGACTATAAAACAAACGAGAATAAGAAGTTTCATGGTATGTAAGTCGATAAGTCGATAAGTCGGTAGGTCGGTATGTCGATAATAAGGCCGTGACTTAGTCGTTCAAGTTCGTATGCTGGGGGACTCGGGAAATCATGAGCCTCAGAGATGTGAGGTAATTATGGCAAGTCGCTGTGTATACCTATAGTGACATAGCTAGGCAGAGGGAATGTCGTGCGCTGTCACTCCACTGGTTTAAATGCTGATTCATGCTAGCGCACACCACTCGCTTCTGAACTCTAGCGAGACCACGTTTGGCTCAGCTAGCAGGGTCTTCTAAGCAGGCGAGGCTGCGTGAAGGTAGGATACGAATTCGAGGCCGGCAATTGATTTGCTTTGGGCATCCATATCCTCGACTTCTTTAAATATCCGCTGTCATTATGACAACGAAACTAAAAAGTGTGTTTTCGACTGTCGTCTCTCATAGGACGATATCAAGGCCGATCGTCGCGACGACCTTGAGAGTCGTGAGGTTGCTGACGTTGATTACGCCGACCATTCTCTCCACGAGCAGAAACCCACTCAGCGTTGCCGCTCTGTCGACCAGGTTGCTCGGCAGGTAATTTCTGCTCGTCATTGGCGTAAGAACTCCCACCAAACCGGCCTGCTTCCCGTTGATTGCTGGTTGATGAGCCGGAAGAACCTGGTACCATCCTCGTGACGGCCTGTGTGATGGAAGCCACGACGTAGCCCCTGAGTTCGCGGTCTTCTTTGGAGTCCTCTTTTTCTAATCTAAACCGATCCTCTTTGCTCAGATTACTCCGTCGCAAGTTTTTGATTTCTTGCATGATATAAAGCATGACCTCCTCGGGACATTTGTTTCGTTCACGGGCGTGCTCGCTCTTGCGCACGTATCGGCGGGTGACATCGGTGGCACCGTCTATGCTGAAAGCGATGCAATATGACATTTGCTTGCCCCATCCCTCAGCATAAAGTCGCGGGTTATCCCAAGATTCCTCGCAAGAGTCGACATGGATCCATTGCTGCCTATGCTCGGAATAGACTTCGGTCCAGACGTGGTCCTCGGCATTCCACACCCATCGTACACGGCCACCGACGGCACGACACAACATACTAAAGCAATTCGCCCATTCGCCGCATCGGCCGCGTCTTGTCTGTAGCAAGCGCCACACATCGCTATATCGTGGGAACCGCTCGTAAGCCGAACATGACTGACTCGAACACTGGTATAGCTCAACTCTCATGGCGCCGCACGCGCTTTCCTCCGGTGTCGGTTGAGTCATACCCTTCGCAACAGTCGGTGACATGCAGACAGAGCATGGCGGGTTATTAACCCAAGAGAAAAAAGTCCGCCTAAACCATCTGTAATCAGACCGAGTTAGCACGTCGCACAGTTGCGCATCGAAGAAAGATGTGGGGGGCCGGTTATGGTACTACAAACCTTAGCAATGCCTTGATGACACAATCCTGATAGCCCCATTCGGGCTTACGACCGTCGCCCATACTCTCGGCTTCCGCTTGCAAGACTTGGGACTCCTCTTCGGCCTCACCGTAAATCCTGTCTAGGGGTATCGTTTGTAGAGCCTCGTCTAGTAACCCGGGATTCTCGTACTTGGTCGGAGTCTGTGATAGTGCTAGAAGCAGATTGCGAAACTTCTGAGACGGCTGGTCGTTCGCCTCAGGTGCCGTAGGTATTAAGGGTAGATGACGTAGAGAAGAATATGACGGAGGTGTCGATGACGAGGCATGGCTTTGACTGTGGGATGTCGACGGTCTACCAGACGGCGTCGAGGAAGAAGGTTGAAGATGTGAAGACGAGGCTCGTTCCCTCAGCGCCGGCGATTGGAGCCGGGACCGCTGTGATCGAATCTGCTGGAAGTCGTGCAGTCGCTTAGAGTTCATGAGCTGTTCGAATTGAAGGCGCAGATCGTGGGCCCATTCCTCGCCGAGGTCACCGTCGCCAGGAGTATTGGAGCGGCTGGCCATGATGGGTGGTTTACCGACTTCGATCGAGAGCCGGACACAGGTGAAGCAGCGGGAGAGTGGATAAGCAAATAATCGAAAGGCGATGTGACCGGTGGTCGCGCAGGAGAGAGCAGACGTCGTCGGATGAATGCTTTGCTTGCTCAACTGCGTGGATTGCCCGAGGCAGCCAGCCAGTCTCCCCTACCACTCGAGATGGGCGCGCGACGACATCCGTTGGCGCCTCTTCGTCTTCGCTTCGGGCGCTGGGCGTATCGTTTCCGGCTCTTCGCGGAGCAGCAGTCTCGCCTCGGGGAAGTAATCAATCGATCGGTCGAACAGCACGGTTGTTCGTTGTAGTTGGTAGTTGGGGGTGGTCGTAAATGTGGATATGTACTTGTATAGATAGGAATACTGTATAGGGCGACAAGCGAAAGCGTGGTGTGTGCAGGCAGACGTGGACCGGCGGCAACGACTACGAAGACGACAACAACGAGTCGGCGATGAGGACGACGACTGCAATGGGTTGGGACAAGGACAAGGCGGACTCAGGGTAAGGAGGTAGTGTCGAGGAAAGATGGGGGCGGCGGAAACGGGGGAGGGGACGGAGGTTAGGTATCGTTACAGGGGGAGGGAGGGCAGATGGCGAGTTTTGACGAGGTAATGGACAATCGAGATGTCGACACGGACGGGGATGGGGGCCCTGATCTCTTGATCTGGGTGGACGGCGGTGGAGACGACACAGGACAAGGTTGCGAGCGTCGTGCAGGTGTCGCAGAGTACCGACCTCTGCACCGATTTGCTGCGGGCTTCGCCAGTACCGATGGCCAGCAGGTACCTACCTACAGTACCTACATGTACGCTGCAATGCGACGATACAGTAGTGTAGACGACACTGCACTGCGACAGGCGACAGGCGACGGGCGACAGCGCTAGGCACGCTATCAGTGGCCATAGGTAGGTACAGTACTGTCAGAGTGTACGTATACCTACCATTGAAATGTGGACCGGGCTACGTTGGCGTGCGCATGGTGGTATGCGTGTGCGATGGGTGATGGACCTTGCTGGCGTAGGCCTGCTGCTGCTGCAACGTCCTACGCCGTACACTACACTAACTAAACTGTTAGGTACTGTACCTACTCTGCATTACGCACCTACTTGCCACTATAATACAGTAGTACACTACCTAGCATACCTCCTAAGTATGGGCAGTATGTAGGTACCTACCTACCGACAACTATCTACTACCCACGCCAGCATATGCGGAAAGCCTCCACACCTCCCCCCCTCCCCTTTCGGCTTGATCTGGGTGACGCGCGTCTCTCTTGGACACTTTGTCCAATCATCGTCATCTGCGCCCACTTTGTCCCTTCTTCGTCGGTATCTCGAACTACGACCTATGTATATTTCGTCGCTGGTGTGTTTCAAAGACTATGGTATTAATACGTATACCACGACGTATTAAGAAGATAGAGTTGCATGTCGGCCTAGAAGCGAGAGCCCGCGCGTCAAGACCAATATAAATCGTCAATGACAACAATGAGAGCTTACTACCTACCTGTCTACTGCAGCATACCGGTATATGTATCAGGCGCCACGATACCACGACACCACCAACCAACCCTACACTACGACAATGTAAGTAAAGTGTGCAGTACTGTACTGTAGTTCTACAAGGTGGAATTGGTGGAATTTGTCACACGTTACAGTCCATCTTAGGTAGGGGGTGGGGTCAGAAGTTACGGAATTGCATTTAACCACAGTCGCTGATTTTTAACAAACCGTTCTATCATTCATCATTCGGGATTTACTATGCAGTTGGCCGTATAGCTTTCGTGGCTGAGGCGGTGAATCTGACTCCAGGTGGCTGAGCCATCCGTAAATAATTCATAATTCACCAGAATCGCAGCATAGCCCCTGTTGAGGGTCCAAGTGGAAACAGCCAAGACTGCTCTATCTAAGTATCTACGTCCTGTTACTATTTTGCCGACTGTACAGTACCTACGACTGCGCTATATCGTATCACGCCACGGGCAGACCCAAATCTGAATCTACCTACACTACGGTATAGATAATAGTCGTGGTAACGTACCGGTATTATAACGATACCGTCTCACATATTTGCAAAGCAATGCGTTTTTTTTCTCAGGTTGATATTGGCCCTTGCACTACTTATCAGATCGGTCATAAAGCCCCTTTTCTTACTAGGCAGCCGCAACATACGAAACCGGCCTCTCGACAAACCTCGATCCGATCAAGATTGTTGATCAGCACCAGCCTAGTTCGTCTGAAGTCCCCGTATCTTTCCGTCAAGGCTTTACCTGCGTAAGATTTTGTGCAACACCTAGGCTGTAACTAACTACGCACACTACGGTACATCATGATTGGTAACCTACCTAGACTAATGATTGCTTTTCTCCGGCCCGATTGATACCTACACCATTAGGCAATTCCTTGCGGCTGGCTGGTGTACTGCCGCGCACCGCAGTACTAACTAACTATCTATGCCCATCCTGAATACAGAGCCTCAACTTAAACTGACCGAATCAGTAGTCTTTCTCTTTCTCTCTCTTTTCCTTGTTTCCTCCTAGGACCCAGTATAGGTAGCTACAATACTCTACCGGTATTCGTACTTACTTTCATAGTGGTTGCTACGTACGAGTCGAGCTCGTCAGAACAAAAAGAGCAGTCAATCTAACCAAATTCGGCGCTCAGTGTCGGGTATTTCTGCACCATGTCTTGGGGATTACGCGGTATGACTTGTATGTCACGTGGTTTTTGCCTGGCTAGCGAAGCCTGTGGCCTTGAGAGATGGCCGAAAAAATTGCCCATGACGCGTCCCCTATCCCGGATCCTGCCCGGATGAGCAGAAGCGATTCAAAGCTGTCTCGGCCCAGCCAATGGGGCGCCGAACCCACCCAATCCACTCGGTCCCTTGACGACCCATGCTACGTTGCCCGCATTTCGACTTCAACCCGAGAGGCTGATCATATACAGTACTAGTATTGCTAGTAGGTAGTCGGTCTATGCTTTTTCTTTGTTTTATTTAATTAGATGAGATGTCGCACAATATGGCGGTTACCGTTTGACTAAAAAAAAAAAAAAAAAAAAATTCGTCACATGGTGGCCACACTACCTAGTCCGGGTTCTATTTGCGCTATCTAAGTGCTGATCGGAATTGCCAATGAAGTGCTGAGTATTGCAATTGTCGAAGTCCCCGAATCTTGCTTTATAACAGCAGGATTCTTGTCGTCGTCACTAATGATGAATCCCATCACGCCTGGATACAATCTCTAAAAACCCACACAGCCAAAATTAACAACCAACTGTTCGCATGGTCCCTTATGACTCGGACCAAATAACCTAGCTCGAGGAATGTAGGCAGGAAGCCTTGTACCATGCCACTTACTTTCTCCAGATTTCATATCGGTTATACCCTTTCCTTGCCAGCAAAGAATACCTAGGACCCTTGCGCATCTCATTGCCTATATAGGGAATGCCGTTGCGTCACCCCCGCGCACTGACCATCTCGACGGGGCCCAATCGCCAATCCCAGTCCAGACGACATGTTAAAAAGTGGTTGAGTGCACGTGTGCTACATGAACATTATTGAAGTGAAAATGACAAGGCTGACACAATGCCACTACAGAAATTAACTACTATCTGCAGTGTAAAACGTAGATGCTGTATATTCGTAGAACTGAACTTACCTGTCGCATGGGACACGCCTATCCCCGTAGCCCGGTATCTACACTTCGAAGAAAACTCAATTCGCCGCACTATTGATGCGCGGGCCGACTTTCTTCACTACATGATCCAACGGCATGGACTTTTTGAGGCCATTTCATGATTACGAGGGCCATAGTGACAATTTTTTCGCGGAATAACCCGATCTACACATGAGTAGATAACTACAGTATATAGGTAGCTCATCGCGTTCCACATACACGCACGCATCTATTCATTTTATGGCCCACTTGCTTTGGCTACAGTACCTATAATTATACAATTCCCCATCATACCTAAATTACTTAAAGGACTATTGATTACAGGCCCCCGCTGTCGTTCGCTTAGGTATCCAATGGGTACACTACAGCCAGTAATGCATCATGAATCAAGGCAGGCTGGCTTACATTCGCAAAGTTAACGAAGCTAGTACCCGGCTCCTCCCTTGGAACTTTAGTCCGTACGTAGCACAAGGCGGTAGGTATTTTACGTCTCGAAGGCTCTAGAACCAGGTTGCGTCTCGTGAGACTTTACTTCTCGATCAGATAATAGTGGCAACTACCTAGCCCTTCCGGCAGGCAGGCAGACATGGCTGTTACGTCTTCTCTTACCGCCAAAAGGAGCTGCCCTTTCGCAAACCACGTAAGCCCGACCACGCGCGTCCAGGCCGAGACGGAGTCGCAGTACCACGTCAACTCATGGTGATAGTATCGTCCAGCGTGGATGCATTAGTCTCCGAGATTTAGGCGTTGGTGATCAATGACGAGAGAAAGACCCGGTGTTTGCCCGGCGAGATCCTGCGGGCTGGCTGGGGCGCTGCTTGCTAAGTGCAATCTCGGTCTAGTCCAGGGTCTTTTTTATGGCTGCATGGGGGACTCGTCATCACGGATGGACCCTGCGTCTATTATCATACCTGGTTATTTCCGCGGGGACCCGGCGATGGGTATATGATGTCGGTTAGTTCCTTGTGGATTTAGTTTTCTTGTAGGTGGATTCGTTGTTATGGATAGGGACGGTTTATGATAAGAAAACTTTCGAATTTGCGACATTCATGTTTCATAGTAAACTGAGACAGCCACGATCTAGAATCGAGCTATTCTTATTTGGTTGTTGTGCTCGAATCTGGTATATATCGGTCCCTGAGAGCTTTCTAAGAGGTCGTAATAACTACTAGTCGCGGCTAGGTTGGATATTATTAAGACCTCGCCTCTCTTGCTCGCTTCTGGTCCTCGATGATATGCAGGGACGAATGAGTGTTCTTCACGGAGCGGATGTGGAGCGCAACCTGACTTCATCGTGGATATGAACCGTTATTGCTTTTACGTAGACCTCAGTTGTGATGGAGAGTGCTACATCTACCTTTGGTTGCTATACCCGCAACAATAACGTCATTTGTGCTACAAGAGTTGACGTGGCGCGAATAATCACTATCGATATTCCTTATCGTCCATAAGTTATACACGATAGTTGAAGATGATGGTGTGGAATGACTAGATACATAGATAGGTAGTGAGGAGCCTATCACCAATCCTTCATTGTTAGTAGAAACTATTTGCCGTCAGAAAGTTGCGCATGGGCGAGCGGGTTGTCGTCGCTGTCGTCGTCATCATAACTATCACATGGCAGAATGTGTTAGCCTACAGGATTGTCGGTCAGACCCCGAAAGAAGTGTTACGTACACGTTAGCTTAGCTTATCACGTTGTCAGACCTCACCGACTCCTTGCGGAATGAAGAGTGCCTACCTTAAACCGAAATCGGGGAATGGAAGGACGGTTACCCCTCAGTAACTGATGAGACCCCGTGAAGTCTACTTAGCTGTTTGGTTTGATGTTAGACACTTTGTTCACTTTCTATGCTCATTTTGCCCCGGGAGAGCTACGAGGAAGTCAAGAAGATGAAGAACAGGTTCAAGCGTAGAAGTTGCTCAAATATGCCTATTTACATTGGCTTTAGTTGACTAATGTTTAGCTGGTCTTGCCCTGGACATTCTCTCTAACTGGGGATATAGCACTAATTACAGTTTAAATAAAGACGTAGCTAGTACCTCTTACGCATTCATCATCTTCGTTGGATACAAACTTAACAGCGAGATGAATAAGGTCTATGTTAACATGTCTCATGTTTCTGGCTATCTACGTCTTCCCCCATACTATGTACTATACAGCAAACTTGTGACTAAGATAGGCGCTCTCAAGTAGAAGGTTGTATAGAGCGCTTGACAATCCTCGTAGATGATAAGATCAAATAAATTTTAGCGACGATTTCATCTGTGTCTAATCTATGTGTCGCAAGGCACATGTAGACAGCACAAAGAGACTTCTGTATATAGTCAGAATAGCTCCAATGAAGGTGTTTTAGTGACCCTCGTGCAACAACAAGAGTCTATTGCCCACTTCATGTATAGGGTTTGTGACAGTAGATATATTATATCCTGTTATGCGCCGTAACGTTTCTCGTTTCAATGTAGTTTCTTCAATTTGGCTCTTATATACAAAATATATACAAAATCTTCTTGCTACAGCGTCAAGATGGGTCTACTAAATAAACTTAAGACATAGTATGCGAAAGAGAATGTGAGAGAGAGTGTGTGTAGAAGAGAGAATTTGAGAGTCTGAGGGTGAGTACGTGAGGGTGTGAGTGAGAGTTTCTCTCTCTCACTGTGTGTGTGTGTGTGTGGAACTGCGGGCAAGAGAATATGAGTGAGAGTATGAGTGAGAGCATGTGTGACAGAGAGTTTTGTTGAATGCGACGGTGTTCCAGTATAGTACCGAACGAGCTTATGTTATGTTCAATGGCATGATGGTTTTTCAACTTTCTAACACCGTTATGTGATCAAACAGACTGCTAGGAGGTTTGCAGATTTTCAATATAAATTAATTAGGACATCCCCGTCCATGTTTGCAACAGCTTCAATCCCGTTATGAAGGTTCTTCATCGCATTAGTGCAGATAGATGGGATGATGTATTAGCTGACAAACCATCCTTATCAAGAATAGGATGTGAAAGATGTATTATTTACCCCAGCTTGGTGGAATTGTGCCCAGCTGTGGTTTGAACTAAATTTTATTTTATAATTGTATAACTACCTCGGTACGCAGTTAAGTGCCGATTTAATCATTGAATGCTCCAGCTGTTTAGTTCCAGGTTTACGGTAACCCGACTTCACGTGGTTACCCGATTGATCCGACGACATTAGTCTTGCGGCTACGGCATTTCGGAGGCAAGGCATGTTATCCACCTTCTGGGTTGAGTTTAGCTTGTTCCTTTCTCTAACAACAACCCTAATCCCAAGGCCTCCGTCCTCTCTGCTCTGTGGCATTATTAAGGCGCCTCATATATAATTAGCAACTGCACGTGTTCTGTTCAACTCGTGGCAGACGGACCACTCCCTGTGCGTATCTAGATTTCCTACTAGTACCAGACCACTAGGCCCAGGGCCTTTTAAGAGCTAAGAAGTAGCCGAGCGCAATCGGACTCTGACTTAGTTTTTCATTATTCTGTCTAGAGATCCAGTGGGACATGATGAACGCCATAGCTAATAAAGAATAAAGAGAGTATCATCTCGTCTGATAAGATCTTCGAAGATGAGAAGTGTGACGGAAAACTGACACCCTTAATCCAACTAGGATTAACAGCATTCATATACTCACGTCCGCAACAAGAAGACCACGAAAAAGGGTTTCCAGGGCGCGTCTATACGGGTTACGCTTGAGATGTGACATGCTGGTTGTACCTGACCGAATACTCAGCGGTTTAGTGTTTCTGTTATTATCGAATTCGCTCACGATATACATAATTATCGGCGTGGAGGATTTCCAAGTGACGCATCCAATCTGACCTCTGTGCCGTGATATATTAGAATCCATTCTAGATATGAATGGACTCCATGACATGATAGACACCTATAATGAAACAACGTCCGTTAGGTACGATGTCGTGTTCAGCTGCCAACCCCAAACACCCCTGGCACCGACATCACCCTGGAGCTCGGCAAAACTCTCTTGCCGACCTGCGGCACTCACCGACAACTCGCTATTTTCTTCCTGGGCCCAGGAGACGATTGTGGAGGCGTTGATTTGTCTCCATATTTAACACTTACGGATTCCTTAATCGTATAGCGACTTGACAAGATGTTCACTTTTACAGAGAGTACTTAAAGACTACAAGGCTAAGCTTCTTTGTATGGCACAGTTACTTATGGATAACTACCTATCCGTGACTCCTTCCTAATATGACACCAAAGCTTCATCCGATGTGGTTATCACAGATCCTAGATGCTTGCAAAAAATAGCAATTTATAAATACACGTTGATTTATTGTGAAGCGTACGAAAGCTATTCTATGCTTGGGACACATGTCTCCTGTAATTAAATTTCATTCACGCATTTTCATATCAACCCTATTTTGAGGGGTTAATCAACATTGTTCATCAACTTCTGGTTCCGTATTAAAGGGCATTGGAGAAGTGCGGATGGTAGCTATTAAGGAGCTGACCTTGTTAGAGGCGTAAAAAGAGGGATTTCTAAGAGTTAGACATAAGAAGGGACATGAGTGCACCCAACTTCAATCGTCTTTTCGATACACATTTAACTCCTTCTAATTTTAGTAAATTCACTGCAGCCGAGTTGCCTTTGATCACGAGGTTCCTCATTCACTTGAGTGATTATGTTTAGTTCGAGAAGCGGATGGGTCAGCGTATTCCTGTAGATAACGTCTGTATGCATCATGTCAAGAACTCAAATATGAGGATTGGCATAAACTCTTGTCGTTGTGCCAAGGTCTAAATAGCTTCGTATGGTAGTCTTCGACTATACATGCACGTGGTTTGTTGTGCCGGGGGCGGCGTCATAGCACGACCTATTAGGCACACTGATTAATTTAGTATCATCTTCATTGCTTCATCTTCTTTGCAACAATTGGTGGAAAATATGTCGTTAGTGTTTGATTCTTTACACAAGGGCGTTCGGTATGATGGGATGGCAAACCAGGTATTAAAGAGGAAAACGCATGTGAAGACGTCGTGGTTACTTATTACAGCAAACCCTAAAAAGCTGTCTAACCATTCTTGTTGCGGCATTCTGCTGCCTGGTTCCAAAATTTATAACTTCTCCCCGTAGTTAAGAGGCACAGCCGAATCTTATCAATCTCAAATGCAGCTATTATAGTGCCATTGATACCCGTGGCAATCAACTTCCTAAACCGAGTAGGACGACTGTACCTGACAGTTTTAAGTACTTGGAATCAACTATCTTGCTTAGCTTTTGTGAGCTAAGATCATGTGGAGAACCGTGTCTTAGCCTCCATGTCTTACAATCTCTAGTCTCAAAAGCTTGGCTGAGTATGGAGTAGAGAGCTCCGTCGGGCAGGTCCTGGGCAGGTAACGAACACTAAGCCGGCTCGCCGGACGACTTGAGCTCCGATTGCGAGAGTTTCACAACAGCCTAGGCTCAACGGTCCGACCACCGGCGTAACTAGGTGAGAGAAGCCGACGGATACCAGGCTGTGTCGGAGCTGTGTTTAATGGTGTCATTGCGAGATCTGACGTGCAGCTAGGTAACGCCGGCTCACGGACACCCCACATTCAACTTAACATATAAAATCAACAATAAACTAGCTAGGAATTTGAAGTTTAGATATTTTCTTCCGAAGGAAACTTTGTATTTTTGTAAGATCAACACGAATCAAAATTGAAACATCCAAGACTTTGAAAAATTTCGGCCATTTAATTATATTTTATGAGCTAGTTTTTAGTAGGGATGGCCCTGAGAAGGTGGCATGTGGCTATGAATTAGCTTACCAACAGGGTTCAACATGGGCTTGGCAATGGAAATGCTCGATTTTACTGGTGACAACTAGTTTTTAGCTGCCACGATATAAGGCAGAGTAACATAATAAGGTCATAGCCATCCGGTGACCTTGCGGACCTGACCCCATTCGACGAATTATGTACGGCCGTCAGCAATTGACCTTCTTCAATCGGCAATCCCCATTTCATAGAGAATTGTACTAAACGGGCCTAGCTAGCCTCATGGTTACTGCTTGGTAGCGTTCTAGAATCACGTTCAACACTCCGATATGAAACAACATCAGTATCCTGTGAGCAAAGACATCATGAAGCCCAAGTCGACGCTACTCTCATTTGTGGAGTTTGCCCGACTTAGTCCCAAGCCTGGTCATGAAGAGACAATGCGAAGAGTCACGCGATGCAACAAACGTCATCATCATTCGGGCACGGCATTACATGGCATGAATGCCGTGTTACGGCAAGGAGATGCCGCGTAGTAGAAGCAAGGCGATGAGTTGGGTATATAAGGCTTCCAATTTCGGTCCTGTCAACATCGACAGTCTCTGCAACGCCTTCCAAAGATTCTTGTTGTTCTGATCATCATCGACAATAATTATGTTGTTCACCACAGTTGCTACCGCTTTTGCCTTCTTTGGCCAGTCATTCGCGGCTCCCACCCCTCTCGAGAAACGCTTGGCCGGTAACGTCGTAAGGACAGGCAATCCGGTTGTCATCGACCCCGCTGGCGTATATATCCGTGCCACCCCCGCGAACGGTGGTATCGTCGCTGGCTACGCGGCACAAGATGGATCGCAGCATGTCTTAAGGACGGCGAAATCCACTGATGGTGGTCGGTCGTGGTTTCACCTAGGCGAAGTCTACCGGGCAGACAGCAGCCTCCATGACGTAGACAATGCCTTCCCACTACAGATACCAGGAGGCCGTATTCTATACGCTTATCGAAACCACGATCGCTCCGGC
This sequence comes from Xylaria polymorpha, assembly GCA_003426235.1. Taxonomy (NCBI): domain Eukaryota; kingdom Fungi; phylum Ascomycota; class Sordariomycetes; order Xylariales; family Xylariaceae; genus Xylaria; species Xylaria polymorpha. The sequence goes on from NQIM01000007.1 coordinate 214,807, forward strand.
TCGCAGTACACGTACTATCGTATCACCATATCTTACTCCGACGATGGCGGTGTAACCTTCAAGTATCTTTCTACCCCGGCCCAGCGTGCCGCCACCGCCAACAACAATGGTCTCTGGGAGCCTTTCCTACGCGTGGCCAACGATGGCTCCCTGCAGTGCTACTACTCGGCCGAAAACGCTAGCAACGATCAGGATGGCTTCATGGTTCAATCAAGAGACGGTGGACTGACTGTGAGTATTTCCTGAAAATTCAATATTACTCCCAGATGGTTTTGTGAGTCAGAGGTTGTAATGAGAGTTTTACGTACAACTTAGGGTGCAGAGCTATCGTGTTGGATCTGCAATAGGCAGTCGACCATTTCATGAGGTTTTGCTAACATTTGATGTTACAGTGGTCTAGCCCGATTACCGTCTCGGGCGCCGGGCTCACTTCGAGGGACGGAATGATTGGTGTTGCGCCCATCGACGGAAATTGCAATCTCATGTAAGTCCTAAATTATATCGACGTGGGGTATCGGAATGTAAACCATGCTAATATGACTGTAATAGTGCCGTATTTGAAAACACCGAATCTGGATTCTTCTCCATCAACTATGTGATATCGCACGATGATGGAAGAAGCTGGGGCCAGCGCACAAGATTGTACACGGCGGCAAACGGTGGTCAAGCAATTGCGCCGCAGGTAATTAACGTTGGCGGTACACTTGTGGCTTCATTCATGACAGATGAGAGTATCGGAGCCACTGGCGCTGATGGCTCGCAAATGAAAGTCGTCACTAGCACAAACGGTGGACAGTCATGGGGTCGCAGTGTAGTGACCGGCGATGTTGCTTCACACTGGGCTGGACTATTCACACGAGACTCTTCAACATTCCTGGCCTTGTATTCCAAGGACGGCCTTGGAGCTGTCAGTCAAATCAACCAACTAGTATAGACAGCACTGGTAGCTTAGCTATATTAATTTGACCACGAAGTTCATGACACAAGACACGATCTGTAGCAGTTTGAAACTCAGCAATGTAGCACAATTAACACACAGTATTAATGATTAAAACCCCGAACTGACAAGGGAGGAGTCGTTGTCTTCAAACTACACTAGGGGCGGTAGTAGCAGTATTTACATACCGGTGGGCCCCTAATGTTTCGGTTTTTCGCCGCAAACCATCAAGCTGTAGTTGTTTGCCTTTGGTAAGTGTAATCAAACTAATTGATTTTGTAGACCCCGGTAGGTACTAAATTTCGAGACGGATAATCTGACCTGTAGGTCCTTGAGAAGCCCAGGCTAAGCCCATCTTGTTACGAACTTGAACCGTCAATTAATTGGCCTGGCTAACACCGAAATAAACATACACTTTATGTTAATAACAGAAACTAATTACTTTCATTGATAACCTTTCTCTAATATTTTGCCATTCATTCGGTAATATTCCCTTATCAGTGAGACCAATAGTCAGATGTAAACAAACTTGCACTCTTAAAACAATCATTAGTCGGTCTGTGATAATTAGCATTGGCGCTGAAATAACAATGAAAGCTAGAGAATATTACGTCTTCCACGGAATAGGCCGTATCAGGGGCAGTTTCTCATTTGGTGTGCTTCGGTACGGAATCTCTATCCCATAATAAGCCAGAGTTGGTTTTTAAGAGACTTTAATCTACCTTATATATAGATTTAAATATAACTCGAACGAACACGGTAATAATTCTGCTACATGTGGCGGCTTACGTGCGGCTCTTGAAAAACGAGTAGCCTTACCTTCTTATTATCCGGGAACCGCTGGTAGTATGGTTCGGCCGACCTTGGTACACTCTACAGGTTACACCTATGGGTATGCTATAATGGATAACATTCACCTTACCTGCAAAGCTGACAAAATCACTTAATAATTAAAATTTTTTAATTTTCGTCAGAGCACTATTAGAAGAAAGTAAAACCAGACTTAGTAGCACATCTAGACCTTTTTGGCTCATTACCTTTCCGGATAGTCATCGACTTTATGCTGCATAAGGTGAGATATTCTACTGTAAACACATCCGTTGAATCATGCTTATCTAGGGGTTTAGGTGTATCATAATGTGGTGCTACAAAAACAGCACTGCGGGTTTCTAAATGGCCAGATACTGACGATGGCGAGACAAATTTACTACTGAAGCTGGAAACAAGACCTTGCCTCTTCTAAGGGGTTATTATAGAGGGATGATTATGATTCGCTATTGAGAGGCTAAGAGGCTATGAGGGATACGAAAGTTGGGTTTAAAAAAGTACACGCGGCCTAGAGTAGCCTGAGCTTGCTTATCTCTCGAATAGGAGCAAATGGATACTATGTACCGAGGTAAACGATTCCGGTTTACCGATGTGAGGACGGGTTGCCAAGCTATAATTGTTCGGTAGACGGATATTACCGTTTCAAGCCAGAGTCCGAGTCGCCAAAGTTTCTATAGAAGTATTATTATGTCTTACATTGACGACTTAATTGAGGCGGCCGATTTAAATCGGTTGGTGTTCTAGACAGTTGAGTCCCACCGGGTGTCAAAGTTGCAGGTAAAACCCGTTAGGCAGCAGTGACACAGGCGGCCGCGCGCCGGGGGCCGGACCGGAGTTGGACACCCGAGATTGTTTTAGTTTCGGTAGGACCGCTGCAGAGCGGATTGGTACCACCACGTATGTGATATATACCTACGGTGAAACCGGGGTAGCGTATCGCCCCTCCCACGCCATTAGCGAGGCCGATATGGGCCCCGGGGCACATCATGAACAAAGATGGAGCTAGGGAATTAAGATGGAGGGGGGCGGCGTTGCAGGATAGCTGGATCCACAAAAGGTTGAGGCACCGCAGTAGACGAGATGGCGATAGAGGGGCAACCTAGGAGACAAAGAATGAGTATAGATAAGGGGAATTGGAAGGATGAGAGTGAATATATGGGAATTATAGAGCAATAACGGTTAGGACGTCCATATTTTACATAGGATCAGCTAATGAAAAGTTCACGACGCACCCTTGGCTTGTTTCCCAGCTGGGTCTTTGATGACGACCTCTGAGATCGATGCCGGGGTTAAGGTATATGATTTGCCTGTCGGCCGGGTAGACGGTGGCTTTAATGTACCCTTGAATAGTCTCCGCCTGGGCGGTGCTGCTGGCGGGTGGGTAGTGGAACAGGTCTCTTTGTTGACCGTGGACATTTCGAGGATTTCTGATGAGGTTATGGAATCTTGTACCATGACGTCTGCGATCTACCAGGAAAGCAATTGGCTTAAACGTCAATTACTTAATCTTGAGGAATCTTCTTGGATTCTCAAGCTGTTAGTTACTGCGATGGAGGAGGTTCCAGCGTGAAGTATGCAATGCTTAGCTTACGTATGACGGCTATCGGCCTGACTACGATTGTGTGATAATAGTGCTTATCATCGTATGCAGGGTACATTCGTTCCTGATTGTGGCCCAAGGTAGAACTAGTTCACGATATATGTGGATAGCACATCTAGTGAGCTGGATGACTATAGCCGTCTATAGCCGTCACACGAAGAACTGCCCCAAGAGTCTGACTTTCGTTGAGTGTGAGAGATGGGAGAAATTTGATGTTAATTTACCCAATTCATTTTCAAGGTTATCAGATGTCAAGTGATTAATATAGGATAGATATTGCAGATATATCAGAAGTTGCGAATTAGAGAATGAACTCGTTATTGGCTATGGTCTGCAGATAAGAAATACGATAACCTACCTAGGTACTGTATATAGTTGGGTTCTGTATTTCGTGACCAGTCGTTTGGCAACTGCGAGATTCGGCGTTGAAACTAAGCGGTCTGTTATCGGTTGATTTGAGACCAATAAGGAAATAGACTAATATAATTGACATGCTAAAGAGAAAACCTGTTGCAGCTTCTGGTGCTTCTTGGAAACCGTACGCGAGTCAGCAATGCGGTTATGCTAATTATGCGTCCAAAAATGGTCAGTTGATCTCTAGTCATCGTGAAGGGGGCGTTGTCGGAGTATCACAGCAGATCGCAGACACTTGACAAGTTCCAAGCTCCACCGTGAATGGTAGGCTAGACCCACACAACCCCTCATTTACAGGCTTGGCGGTAGCGCGGCTTGACCGTTTCGAGTTAGGACGGGGCGGGTCAGGTGCAAGGACCGGAAACACAGTGCAATCCGGCCAATCGAGTCATCAACCGTCGCCGCTGGCCACAGGTACAGTACCTACACTACAGCTACACTACATACAGACTGCTGTATGCTGCTGTATGCTGCTGTATGCTGCTGTATGCGCACCTAACCCGCCTAACGCCTGAACCTCGAATTCCCATTGCCTGGCTCACACGCCCTCTCGTCGTTCTCGATCGTACCTGATTATGCCCAAGACTCCTCTTCCGCGACAACTTCTACCTATCACCTCCCATGCCTCTGCCTTCGCCGCATTCAATTGGAACAGCACCGCAATCCGCCCTGGCGACCATCTCGCCGCATACCGACACCAATACCGACACTAATACATGCTACCACCTAGGTGGCCAGCCAGCTGTACAGTGCAGCTCTCAACACCATCCGCTCACCAACCGCCAACCAGGGCGGCTCGTCCAGCTCCAGTGGATGCTCCTCGTGGCCGGTGTGGATGGGATAGATGGTTGGTCGGCTTGCCCTTTTTAGTGCCAGCAGAAGCAAATTTTCAACACGTCTGATTTGATTGCGTCAAGAGAGTCCATGTCTCTGCGCCCTTGATTCTCCCGCCTTTTTTTTATTAGTTCAGACCCCTCCTTCACCCAATTCCTTCCGTAATCGGTGTGCCTGAGTTTCCCATTCACCGCGACACCGAGCCTCCCAACCGCCGACAACAAGGACACGGCAGGCGGAGAAAAAAAAAAAGAAAAGAGCCCGCAGTCATCAGTCAGCAGCCCAGCCCAGCCTAGCAGCATTGGTCGGCGCTGCTGCTGCGGATCGGACCCTGCTTCTCGGCCTTCTTCTCCGGACGTAGCTACCTTTCCTTGCTGCCATTGAATGCATGGATGGCCACGTTGTCGTCGGCGGCGGCGCCCCCTCGGCCCCGTCCATGAGCCCGACTAGTCCTATGAGCATCCATCGCCACGACTCCGTCAAACGGAAACGTAGCACTGTCGAGAGCAGCCCCGGCAGCATCGGCGACGAGGACCAGTCCTTGATTGAGCCCGAGAAGAAGCGACAACCTGGCGTCAAGCGCGCGTGCAATGAGTGCCGCCAGCAGAAAGTGAGTCAACCACCAACACCTCCAGCATCACCACCGTAAACATTCGCAACCGTCGCCAATTACCCCAATGGCTATCGGCCGGACTCGGTCACACACAATCGGCTCTCACACCCTTCGCACTAGGCGATGCCGGCTGCGCTTTGCGTTCGGCCGACGCCCTCCCGCCCTTCGGTTCTTCCGCCCTTCCGCCATCCCCGCGCCTTCCAATGCTTCATGTAGCTCATGGGGATACACGGTGTATCTCAAAGATATGCATCATCTCAAATCTCCGATACGTGCTAGGGCTGACTGGTGCTACTACGATTGTCTTTAGTTACGGTGCGATGTCGTACAGAATCCGTTCCAAAGTTGCTCGCGCTGCAATCGCCTCAAGCTCGAATGCAAGATCGAATCCAACTTCAAGCGCGTGGGCAAGCGCTCTAAACACGCCGAGATGGAAAAGGAGATCGATCGTTTGCGTCGGAATATTTCACAGGCTAAGGCGCAGGGCTATGTCGTGGACGAAGAGGAGGAGATTCAATCACAACTACAATCACCTATCGCCAATAGCACGTACTCCCACACACGAAACCCCTCTTTGATGGGGTCCGACGAGGCCGTGACGTCGCTGCTGACACTAAAGAGGGGTGGCTCTTATAGCATGGCTACCACTCACTATGCCTACGAGCTGGAACATGTGCGTCTAACCGAGCAGGATGTGCATGGGTTGTTCCAAGAGTTCTTTGCTTGCTATCACCCGTTTCTCCCCTTTCTCAATGAACATCAATCGCCCGACCTATACTATCAGCAGCACGCCCTCCTCTTCTGGACCATCATAGCGATCGCCTCTCGCCGCTATTCCCCAAAGCCTGCGATCCTACACGAGTTGTCTAACGGCCCACTCAATAGGCTGTTATGGGGAACGGTAGGAGATGTGCCCAACAGCTATTTCGTCGTCAAGGCGTTGTGTCTTCTATGTACATGGCCTTTACCGACGAGTACGACGACGGCGGATCCCACACATATCCTATGTGGCGTGATGATGAAGGCTGCAACGGGCATAGGTATGCACCGGCCCAATCATACCCAAGATTTCTCGAGGGTTTCCGTAGAGCTCAACAAAGATCAGCTCCACGACCGAGTTACCACCTGGGCTGTATGCAATATCGTGGCGCAATCTATCGGTACAGCCTATGGCCAGCCAGCAACTACTCTATATGACTGGACGCTGGCAATCCGTCCTGGCGAAGACGGCCCTTTCACGTTAGCACCGGAGCTGGAGGCGAGGTTACGGATTGAGAGATTTGCTGATAAAGTCTCAAAGGAGATGTACAGTAATGCTAGCGATCCAAGAGGTGTTGCCGGTGACGAGCATAGAGCCATGCTAATGCGCGTGTATCGACGAGATTTCCAAGAATTGCAAGCCTCCATCCTGTCACAACATCTGTCCCCCATTGTTGATGCTCATCTGCAAGCCGCAAATGTACATCTTCGCCTGGCTGGTTTCTTTGATTCCAGTACTACACCAGGCTATATGGATGACTTGATGGGTCTCTGGCGGGCCGTGTCTGCCTACCTAGATCTACTCTTCGAGGATTCCAACCAATACATCCTGGTGTATGCCACTAACTACCTTCAGCAAATGCTTGTTGCTTGTGGGTTCGCCTTGTTGAAACTGATGAGGTCTTTCTTCGCCAGGACGATAGATGCTGCCAGAGGTCGAACACTTTTTCACAAGACCATCAATGCCATTCGAAAAACCAGCATTGTGGACAATGATCTGCCGTGGCGGTTAGCAGAGCTCATGGTCCAAATGTGGAATGGCGCACGCATTGAAATTAATAATAATAAGGCACATTACGATGACGACACAGCAGTACCAATCGACGATAGTTTACAGCTCAAGGTACGGTGTAGACACAGCATGAGTCTAGTCTATGACTCGATCTGGCGTTGGAGGGAAGAATATCAAGCGCAGGGGCGAGGCTTGGACTGTAAGGACACTCTCCCGGTTGCTATCTAGCCTCTCTATATGAGAGAACATGCTAATATCCATTAGCTCTCAAACAAGCTACTAACCCAGACTCCGCTAACGAGTCCTCAGCATCATCCACCCATATGGATAGCACCCTTTTACCACAAAATAACGTGTCAACCATCGGGTCTATTACCAATAACGGTGGCTTAACGCCTACCCCGCAACATGGCCTCAACGCCGGGGCTAATAGCATGATTGGCCTAGGAGGCTACGGAAGCGAAACGAACTACGATTTTTTTTGATCCACAACATTGGGTCCTCGACGGGCTCCTCGATTTTAACTACACGTATAGTCAACCGTTAGAGGGCATGTAAGATCAAGTCGCGGTGAGAGGAGATAATCATATCCGGAAGAAGGCATTTATTCTACGATCGAAGCATACAACGGGAGTGTTCTGATCATTGGTAGTACAACTCGGATAAGACGATAATGCGCCGAGGAAAAGAAAGGAGAGGAGATGACTGATGACTTAAGTATAGGATGACCTGAGATTGTTCGATTCATTACGCTACCTGGTGAGCCTGAGACTTCGTTTCGAGTTTCTCCTCTATCAGGGAGGAAACTTCCAGCATGGGTGGCTTGTACTGTGTGATTGAGGTATATATATCCGTGTGTAGCATGTTCATTATCTGGTTTTCATGGGCGGGCTGGTTTTGATACATTTCTGTGTAGGTATTCAACAATACAATTAAATTAGGGTAATTAAAGTTCAATGATCAGCTTGGGGGGTGTGCACTGCTGAATGGACTTGTTTGTGACATTTCTAGGTCGCTCCGGATACGCTCCGGGTACACTCCATTCAAGACTTGTTGTTCCCGTAGCCTATCTATCGCCATACCCCATACACGGTGTGATATGAACTTTGGTAGTTCATTTATTCATCTTTTTCTCTTTTCCGGATTTTGTCTTTTTGATCTGTTCCATGAACCATGATTTTGATGCAACTATTATAATGCCAAAAAGGGTTACAGGAAGACAACCCGGCGTCAAGAAGGATGAACCAGCAAGCTAGTCTTCCTCTAGAACTACTTTAATGGCGGTATAATGGCGGTTCCGACCTCGATCGGTATGACTGCAAGCAAGCGCATGGTAGGCCGATCGGATCAAATGCATACCGCTGCTACTCCCGGTAAAACGGGACAATCGAGTCAGTCCCCTTGCCGTCGCGTGTGACGGCCCGCTCCCGGGCCGGGCCGCCGTCTCTCGGTCGCACGACTAGAGGACTTGACAGCGTCTCGGACATCTGCGGGGTGATTACGTATCATCATCTTCTTCATTCGTCGGTAAGTTCATGTCGTAGCACCCAGGGCCGGCCCTAACCACAACCACGGAAACAAATCAGCATCGGCCACGCTGCATGGCTGCCTTTCTAAAAAGGGTCGCGGGATGAGAGAGATGCTGTATAGGCCCCCAGCAAAACCTCCATCGCCCCGGATCCAGAGCCCTCTGCTCACACTATGGTGATCTTTTCAACGACGGTCCCTGGAGACCTCGTCTCGCTCTCTGGCATGTGGAAGAACGCGGGTCCCAGAAGTCTGTACTTCGCCATCCCACTGCCTGTTCCTTCTTCATTCGGATTCTCTCCGGGTGGCTTCTCGACGGGGCGCAAAACAAAATGGATGTCGCATCCTTCAAACTTGGCCACTCTGTCGTTGGTTTTCGTTCGTTTGGGCGCTATGCCGATGCTTCCGCCCTTCGTGACGCATAAGAGGCGATGCGAGGTTGTCGTCGTGGCCTTCCTTAAGAAGGTTTGGTATTCGACCGGCCATTTCCTCTGGGTTATCTGCGTGACGCCCTCTTCCATATCTGAGAACTGGGTTTTTAGGGATACCATGTAGTTTAGGAACTCGTGGAAGCCCGTTCGTAAAATTTGCGTTTCTTGACTATCTTCCTCGTCCGCGCCATCAGTTTGTGATGTAGTGACAGAGTTTTGTGATGCACTTTTGGAGTCCAGAGTATTGGTACTCTCTGGCGATAACAGTGGTTGGTTTTGCTTTAGCTTCTTGGATGTTGCGTTGGGTTGAGCGAGGACGTAAAACAGCTTTTCGAAGATCTCTTCCGGGTCCCGAGGAGAGAAAGCCTTGAATAGCATCCCGAGTGCTCTGACTATAGTGTGAATAAAATCTGTTATACTAAGGCCATCTGAAGTTACTTTGAGTTTTTCAAAGATTAAATCGTTGATGACTCTAATATCATCCAGAATCGTCGCAGAGATTTCGAGGGTTCGGCTGCTTTCATCAACTCGTATGGTTGTTGAGACTTTTCCAGGGCTTCTGGCTGCTTCTTTTGGGACGGACCGTTCGAGGTTATCCCAGTGCTTGGATGGGTCAGTACATGCTCACAAAAGAAGGGCCACAAGTAGGCGAGGACATACGGGAACCCACGAAGGCCATTTCTCATCCTCGTCGCGAAATCCAGCCTGCAGTAAGACTTCAATCCCCTCACCCCTCTCCAAAAATATCTTTGCAAACCTAACGAAAGTCTGCTCGACCGAAAACCAGGGCGCATAGTTTACATACTGGGTGAACGACGCGCCATCAGACGTCCATCCCAGCAATGCGTAGACTTTGTCCCGAGGATCTGTCGCGTCGAACGTGTCGACAATAGCCAACGTCTCGATCAGTCTGCGCCGTGGCCGACCTCTCTGAATCAAGATCCTCTCGCGAGACATTGTCAACGCGTTTCTCGATCCTAAGATCCTGTCCCTTAACGTGGCTTCAGTTTCGTCGTCATCCGAGTTACACCACGCGGCATTGTAGCTCATATTCATGGCAGCGCTATGCATATCGAGAGATTGGTGCGCCAGAAATAGCGGCTCGGCAGCCCCCTCGCCGTCGCCGAACCAGATGTGGAGATTATTTCCCAGCGAGATCTCCTGGGCAATCCAGATGCGCCTGAAATAAGGCGATGTGAATAATCTGCGCCACGAATCCCAAAGCGGACTGTCCACTGGCGGGAGCCCAAAGCTTTCGAGATACAACTTGTCGTCTCCGAAAGCGTTCGTCATCGCAACACTCAGGGGTTCGCTTTCGCTCCTGGCAACCTTGACCGTCTTCAAGTCAGATATTGAGTTGAACGGCCCGGTGTATTGCCCGAGGCTGGATCCAGACTTTTCTCCCTCGTCTTTGTAGTTTTTATACATCAAGCTCGCCTGCAAGATCCTAGGGACCAGCTCGTTGATATTCCTCTGGTCCTGAGCATCCAGCGGCAAGTAGGCAATTACCTTCTGCGCTTGCTGGTATACGCGCGTCATGAGACCTAGCTGGACATTTCTCTCTTCGTAGTTACTCTGATCGATGCATAGGGCGTCGATCCACAGTCTACGACCCCTGTGCGGTAGGCGCAGCGAATGCAGCGCCGCATATAGGTTCCTGGTCACGGGAAATGGTACCCCGCCGTCGAAGTAGATGTCCTGCGGATCGCTGGGGTCTCCCCAGACGTACGAGAGGGCTTCGTATCGCTGGAACGGGTGCATACGTTGTGTTGGGCCAGAGTCAAGGTCCATGTCGAGGTGGATTGGGAACTCAAACTCGCGCTCGTCTTCGCCCTCGCGCTTACCAGTAGCGACCGATTGGCTCTCAACTGGGCGCGGCGTGGAATTCGGAAACTTGTCATGGTCCCAGTCTAGGTCCGATGGGAGAAGCCAACAGAAGATGTCGCTGTCTTCTCGCTTGCCGGGTGCAAGAAGTAAGACGCGGATTGAAGTGGCGGTGGGTAAAGGCTCATAAATATTATCTGGAGGTGAAGACATCGCGTAAGACTGCGAAATATAGTACACGATGGCGAAATGGAAAAAACCCGGAGTCAATATTTATGCTGAAGTTTGTTTGGCTGCGCGGCTTCACCTCTTGTCACCTCGGTGCAGAGGGGCTGAAACGTGCCGCAATCGTATGCAGTCTTCGTATACCTACTGTAATCGTAGTGGCCACCCCCGCAATACATTTCGCCCCCAGTAACGTCAGGAAACATAACACTCGATTTAAAAGGGCTTCAGCTTATGTCTTCTGCGGGATCAATCCTGCTCCCGTTTGGCCGAGGGTCTCCCCGGTCCCACTTGGTATGGCGGATCGCATATCCAGCTTCCAAAACCTCTAACCTAGTCCTGAAAGCTTTCAGACCAAATCTTCATAATCTATATGCAAAATAATAGACTAAGGAGATACTCTTAACACTACTAGGGTACCTAACCGCCTGACATAAGTGGTTGAAGGATACTAGTATAACAGGGTCGGTAACTTTACATATATAACATAACCAAGTATTCAATGGCAGCGAGAACCATAACATAACCTCTAAGCTCTAAGCTCTTATAAGCAGACTCCATAGCTGAATTCTTGTTTACCTATGCACGATAGGCTCGTGCAAAGGTAGGTTTCTCAATCATATATATCGTCGGAGTCCTCTGCATCTTCGACGGTCGGCTGTTTATAATTTGATACAGCGACGTCTCTTCCCGATTTGTGTATTTCTCTCATACCAGGCGGTGATAAGCCATCTGATGAATCTTGGGCCCTCTCTTCGCCTATGCGGCCACTATGACATGGGGCGTTTCCTTTCGCCCTTTTTGCCGGATGAGATTCAACATTCGAACTCGACTTTTGACTGCCAGACCAAAATTCATCCTCTTCCGTGTTGGGAAAGGGTTCCCCGTCAACAGAGTGCCAATCAAGTTCTGAACCAGATACACTAGGCGCGGAAGGGGTTGAAGGTGATGATGGTCTCTGGAAATCGTGTTTGGCACCCTGATGTAAACTGTCGTTCCAAAACTGTAAATAAGGTGGCAAGTTATCTGGCGGTCGTGACCGACGTATGTATTTAATCGCATCCTCCATCATGCGATCATATTTTCTCTTTCTTGTGGATGGCATTTCCTCGATTATTTCTACGCGCTTCGTCTTGTCGCGATGTGTAGATTTCAATAAGTATTCAACGGCCGCCTCCTCTTTCCTCCGCGTGCGTTCGAAGGCCGGCTTTATCTCCTCGTAGCTTTCATCCGACATCGAAAAGTCTTCGACATCAAATATTACACTATCCTCAACTTCTCGTGATGTCCCCATCTGAGCGATTTCAGCTCCAAGGTGTTGGGTGGTCGACGAATGCTCCTTCTGTAAGGGGTCGGGAACAGTCTTGGCGGGTTCATAACCACGCGCTGAAGACTCATAAAAATTTGGAGTACTTTCTGCACTGCCCTGAGGTTCTTCAGGCGTCCTTATTTGAATATGTTCGACTGATAAGTGCTGAGTCTCTGGTGACGGTGCTTGAGGGTATATGGTAGAGTTCCATGAGGCTGATGGAATGGTAATTGATTCTTGGGTATTGCCTGGTAGTTGCATGTCGTTTACGTACGGAAGAGTGGTCCGTTCTATAGAGATCTCAGCCATCCCCTTGTATATTTCGTCGGGGGGTTGAAGATCCGGAGCCGATGGAAACGAAGGACTGAGTGGTTGATTATGACTTGTTGGTGATTCAAGTCTACGAGGGTCATCCAATGGTTTCATCCACAAATGAGAATCTGCTTGGTTTGCTGAAAGTCTTTCCAAAGGTTTGGTGGCCATGAGATCTTTGACGAAGCTTATTGCTGATGCACTGGTGCCAATACTATCAAGTCGTTCTTGAGGAAACCCAAGTGTACCATTCACGTATTCTCGCAACTCCAAGAAATTCTCGAATGTCGTTCCACTTGTAAGTAGGAAGAATGAAATCTCTCCTAGACACCATATATCGCATGGGAACGGGTCTACAGTCGTTGGATTTGAACCGATACCAGGAATTCTTTCCGGGGCAATGAAACCAGGGGTCCCCTTGACTGTTGTGGATGTTACTTCGGTTCCGACTCGTTTGCTCAGACCCATATCACAGATTTTGACGTGCCATCTACGATCAGGGGGCGATGGTGTTTGTTTTATCAGAATGTTCTACAACTGAGTATCAGAATAGACAATAGCTCCAAATTAAGTTGTAGCTGGTCAAACTTACCGCTGGTTTTAGGTCACGATGTGCGAAGTTGCTATCGTGCATGAAGATAACGCCCTGGAGTACTTGGTAGATAATCTCCTGTACCTGTGGTTCAGATATGGGCCCAGTATCTTTGACAAACTGCTTCAGATCTCCGTATTGACAGTACTCAGTAGCGATGAACAAGGCATCCTTGTTTGCAAACCAGCCGTAGAATTCGACAAACGAGTCCACAAACTGAGATGTTAGCTCACTATAAAAGGCCTTGATTTATGAAGGGGTATACCTTCTTCTGTGAGAATTTGACCAATGCCACCAACTCATGAATGCACTCACGTCGCCGACGATCGTCCTGAGCAATCCTCAGCTCTTTTACCGCTCGTTTGTCGACCGACAGTTGGTTAATGGAATGCGCCTTTTCAAGCCAGACCACCCCAAAACCCCACATGGCCCAATCTCTTTTCTCGAATCCAAACTTCCCTGCGTATGATTCTGCGCCCGGCACGTTGCGTGTTGACGGTATAGCTAGGATATGACGGATTTGGCTGAAAATCGGCTTCCCATCGTGAGTCTCGCACAGCTTCGGGAATATCGCCGTCAGTCGCCATCATATCTTATGATTTGTAACCCAGGCATTGAGTGGTGCGTGATGCGCCATTTTCTCGATGATCACAAGACGACAAGCTTGCCTGGGGCCATTCCGAGCAAAACTGGTGATGTCCTGAAGAGCGTGACACGAATCTTGGACAAGATGAGACAGAAGTCCGGGAGCATGGGAGGATAAACGTCAGATCAAGGCTGTGGCTTAGCTTTGGCGCAAGATTCCAATTCTAGCAGCCTGCATGACAGCGGAGAGATGGAGGCCTGACATGTACGTATCTTGAAATACCACCAATTAACTTGTTTCTACGCTTATGTAAGTAATAGATTAGATGTCCGATATCGCTATGCTCAACTATATAGAAGACTAAAAGGAGAAGGTTATTTATCCTGTAGACCGACCGAGAAATGTAGTCGGATATTGACAGACTTTGTTCAGCTCCGATCAGGAGAGTAGGAATAAGGCAAACTTTCAGCGCTTCAAGAGAGGCAAGAGGCGTAATAAGCTGCATGATGCGTAAGGATGCAATGGGGTAACCGACGAGTCATCCACCGTCCCAATATAGTATGTATTGTGCCTTATACCCTTGAGCTGGTTGGTACGCGACCCATGCCGTGAGGGGTTTGCTGGTGATTTGTAGTGGACTGCACATACCCTGCCAGCCAATCGTAGTTTAGAATACATACCTTGCAGTTATGTATCAGCACCATAAGCCACAAATGGCGGAACGCCATGTTTGTATGTATCGCAAACTCTGGGTACCTAGGAAGGCAGTGCTATAGGCGTCTCGAGAGGCAACTCGTCAATACTCTTAAACCTAGTGCATACTCGATGCTCCTCCCAGGCGCACAGCTTCCGAGCCTCCGGTAGACGGAGCTCTTTTAGAAAGGCTTCTGGGTAACATTCTATTCCCAACGTAGACGATAGTCGTATGGAAAGGAGCTTTGCGAAGTCAATTCACAAACACATATGATGTCTGTGGAACTAGGACTCGCCATCATTGGCACCATCGACATAGGTTTAAAGTAAGATTGGTCCTAGCATAGTTATTAATCATTTAGAACTAATTAAATTAGGTACGGAAAGGAATTGCGAAAAATATGTTCTGCCTTCAACGGCGCGGAAAACGAGATTTCAGAAAGAAGTCTGAGGCTAGACAACGGCTGTTACCGATGCATTGCTCAATTGCAGTTCTTGAAGCAAATCCAACATATCATGGATGATGGTCATCGAGAGCTCCAAGAGCGCACGTTACGTATGCTTGTTGACAAGTTAACGTTGGCGAAGTCCCTACTACGGAGCATAGTCACGACTCAACTCAGTACTGGCGAATCCGGAACAGAAGTTACGTTCGTTCCTAAAGCCATCAAGTATGCCTCGCGGAAGGACAAACTCGATGAAGCGATCGAAGCGCTGGAGACATGGCAACGACTCTCGGATCCCTCGTGGTTTCTCATATTTAAGATCAAAGATGCACGACTTGAAAACGTACTGAAGATGAAAGAGTCCATATCCACGCTGCCAACAACATCGATATCATCAATATCATCAATCCGCGCAAGCCTATCTCCTAGTGGACCTGAATTATCGCCCGCACCAGCGCTGGCGTTGTCGGCTGAAGCACTCAGCACGATGAGCATCACAGACATTCCTCTGTCGTGCTGTAAGCTTGCCAAGAGCTGCAAATCCCAGGTGTCTACTACCTACATACTAGAGAGTATCAGACTACAACACCCGGCTTTATACCAACACACTAAAAAAGACATCCGAGATTTAGCCCGAAAGCTTCAGCATGACGAGCCATGGACGTTCAGTCTTCTTTCCTGCAAAGGCTTCATTTCAGAACGAGCCAACCCGCAAGACGGATCTCCCGCTAAGTTCACAATTGTCTCACGAGCACCCACTGATTCTGCCAACCCTCGCAGTCTACGCGATCTTCTTCTTAACACGACGCCAGACTCGTTATCAGACAAGTTCCTCGCTGCCCAAGACATAGCGAAAGCCGTCGCATACGTCCATGTTTTCGGATTCGTTCACAAAGGAATCCGCCCAGATTCAATCCTCAGTTTCAAGCATATAAAAGAAGGCCGATCCTCCCTGTTTCTTGTCGGATTTGAAGACTTCAGGAAAGAAGACGGCCGCACTCGGAGACTCGGTGATAGTGCAATTGAGAGGAATCTTTACCGACATCCTTCGAGGCAAGGAGTGAGTCCTGATAACGACTTCGTTATACAACACGATATATACAGTCTAGGCGTCTGTCTTCTTGAAATTGGACTATGGCGGAGTTTCATCGAGTGTGATACGGCAGGCGAGAACCCAACCCTTTCGCCCTTATTCGGTGTTCTTCCCGCAGCGTCAAAAGAGGAGATCGCCCAGTTCATCCTGGGATCGGCGAAAACTAAATTCATCGAACTAGCTCGAACGCAGCTCCCCAAATGCATGGGCACGCGTTACTCGGAAATTGTGCAAAACTGTCTTAGCTGCCTAGACCCGGAAAACAGCGAGTTCAGTAACCAGGAGGCATTCGAAGACGAAGACGGGGTACTGGTTGGAGTAAAGTATATAGAAAAAGTAAGTACCATCATTGGAGCTGGCTGGATTTACTTTTCTAACCCTCGTCCAGATTCTGCATCGCCTAAATCTCCTGTGCGTCTGAACTCGCTAGCTTGACTAGTACGTCACATAATTAATCGTTACTCTGAATTACCATGATATTTTATAGTGGCCTGCGCACTGCGAAACGAAGGAATCTCTATAATTAGAACAAGTTTTTTTACTACTTAAGGAGTAAATCTGGCGATAAAGCGCAAAAACCTATCTAAAATTTAAAAACTAAACTAAAGCTAACTAAAATAAAAAAGCAAAAAAAAAGCAGTATATTATATATTTACCTATAGGTTTATTAAGTANTANCGTNGCCCTACTTTTATAGGTTAGGTAACTTTATATACCCTCTCCTTTTTTAATAAAANTTANNTTTTTANAATATAATTAATATATATAATAGTAATCTACTATATAATATTGTTCTAAGCATTATATAGTATTTAATTGTTTTATATATTATTTTTTTGTCCAATTATTTTATATATTGCCTTTTATTTAGTTATTTTATACGTTATTTTTTTATTTAGTTATTTTTAAACGTTGCTTTAAACGTTATTTTCCGTTTTACTATTTTAATTATTTTTTTTAATAAAATTGTTTAAGNTTANTTTTATTATTATTATAAGTATAGTAAGAATATAGGCGTTTACGAGCTGAGCGTACGCTAGTAGTGCTAGTACTACTAATATTACTAATATTGTCCTAGCTATCTAAAAAATATTAATCTTTTTGTTAAACCAAACAAAATAGCCTTTATTATTATTTATATTATTGTTCTTAGAATGTTCGGTTTTGGACTATTTAATATTAGTAACATCTATATTGCTGTTGGGCTAATTATTAACTATAATCTTCTAGGGCCTACGCAGGTACTACAATAGTAAAATAAAATATTATTTAGAAAAAAAACTTGGGCCAAGTAGCGTAAGAAAACCTAGTAAAATAGTATATATGCTGTACACTATATTAGCCTTATATTTCGCTAAGTAGGAACTTATGCTAGCTAATATAGATAGGGCAGAAATTAGCGTTAAGTTGAAATATATACTAATTAGTCGATCTAATAAACGAAGTAATAGAAATAACCACGGAAGCAATTCCATAGAACTAGTTTAATACAAAAGAAAAAATAGAAAAAAGTAAAAAAAAAGTAGAAAAGTAGAAATATTAAATTAAAAAATATTATTTTAATAATATTTATTTTACTAACTTAAATTAATACTTCTATACTAGCTAGTATAAGTTTTCCTATAGTTTATATAGCTAATTTATATTTAATATTAATTATATAAAACAATTAAGTAGTAATATAATAATATATAATATATATATAAAAGCATAAACCTATATTATACCGGAAAAAAAAAATAATAAATTTATATTAACTATTAGTTCTAAATATTAAAGTATCTTTAGGCTGCTAAAATTACTATTCTATTTATATTACGCGTATAGTTTACCCTAGGCTATACAAATAACTTAAGTTATTATTTAATTATAATATATACCCTATAAATATTTACGCTAGTTAGCACAAATTAAACTAGATTAATAATAACTAAAATATATAATTTTTTAAATATTAAACCTATAAAAGCTATAATTTATAAATATAACTACTTAAAGTAGTAAGTAGATATACTAAATAGTATAGCAACTATAGCTATTATATTTTTTATAATATAAAATAATCTAAATAGTAATATATATGTTCTAAGGTATAAATATATTAAAATAATTTATTTTTGTTCCTTTATTTAAATACTAAAAAATAGCAGATCTATAAATTATAACCTTAACCTTTAGACTTTTTCCGCCGTAAACTAATCTATTATTTTTTTATAGCTAGCTTTTTTTTTATAAGCTATATATATTTTAAGCTAAAAAAACTTCGATTCTAATAAATCTACTATAGTTTTGCTAGTTATAGTACTATAGACCTATAATATAATATATTTTATATTAGTATGTTTAATAAACTTTATAAAACGGTTTACTTTAGCTAAATAATCTTAAATTATATCCTTTATAATCTTTTCAATACTTTTAGTTAAATACTTATTAATTTCTATTTTAAACTTATTTTTGTTTATTTAATATATTAACGGATATATTTATTAATTTAGTCGTAAAGCTTAGGGTTAATAATACTAAAGTTTTCTTTCTAATTTTATAGCTTAGTAATATATTGTTTAACTTTAGTTATAATAAGTTTAGCTTTATTAGTATAAACGTTAACCTTATAAAAATAAGCTTCGATTTTATTAATAACTATAATAAGCTTGGGTATAGTAATAAATCTTTTAATTTTTATTAGTATAATAAAAGGCTTAGCTTAAATAAGATTAAGTTGCGTTAAGTTTTATTAGTTTAAAGCTAAAAAGAAACTATTTATTTTTATATCTAGGTTTTTTTTATTAGATATATAGCGAATAGTTAAAATAGCGGCCTAGCTTAACATATAATTATTAATAAAATACTTAATCTAGGCGGCCTTTTTAGCACGCTTAAGCTAGTTAGCAACGTTATAATAGTATAGAAAGCGCGAAATAGGTTTATTTAATTGTTTCGATTGTTAATAGGAAATAATACTAAGTTTTTTAGCGACTTAGGCAAAAAGCGGGTGGTTTTCTTTAATCTTTTCTCTTATACATATAATAAAAAACAGTATATGTAGAGCAGCAGTAATAACCTTAGCGTTGTTCTTATTAATATTAATAAAATTAATACTAATTAAAGTTAGAGCTATTATTATATTTAAAATGCGTAAATTATTAAGGGTAGACTTGTGCTAGGTAGCGTAAAAAAAGTAGTTAAAATGTTTAAGCTACTATGCTATATATTAACCCGGCGTATTTAGACGGGGTAGTAGTATAAACTTATGCTAGTTAGTATAAAAAAAGGTAGATATAACGTTATAATTAGTAGACTTACTAATTAGTTGATCGAGCGAAAAAGGGGGTAGAAATAATATAAGATATATATATAGAGCTAGCTATAGAATAGAACTTTAAAATAAAGAAAAAGTATAAAAACATAAATAAAAAGGGCTTTTTGTAAACACTTTTACCTACTTTAAGTCGAGATATTTATATACTAGCTAGTATAAATAGTGCTAGGCTATTATAGTACTATTTAATATTATTATATTATATATAAGGGTTAAAAAGCCGAATAATATATAAATAGCTTTTAATAAATAGCTTTTTTATAATAGATATATATTATAGTAATATTTATGTTTTACTTTAATTTAAGTTTATTATGTTCTAGGCATATAATATAGGGTTAGGTTTTTTTATACTAGGTAGTAGTTAAAGGATAAAAGGCAATATCTAACTTTAATTTTGTTTATTAAGCTTGTTTATTTGTAGACAAAGTACGGTAGCGCAGTATATTGCACCCTATATATATATACTAGGGCTAAAAAGGATTAAAGGAAGGGGTTCTAAGAGACCATTATTATAATTGTTACGGATTTAATACTATATTAAAGACCGTTATATATTTTTAAAATAATCTAAAAATAATTAATATAATAATAGCGTATATTATATATACTTATAAGTATTATTTTTTTAATCGGTTATAATATATACTATAAATTATACTTAGCTTAATTACTATTGTTATTTATTTAAATATAAAAAAGTATATAACTATATAGCTTAGGCCTATAGTATAAATATTAACTATATATTAAAATTAACCGTAAAAAAATTGTATAAGTTCTAGAAAGTTTATATACGGCTTATAAAAAGGATACTATTATAACTAATCTAATCTAGGACTAACTGCTAACTAGCTATTAATATTTACCGAATTTTAAAAAATCAATTTTGTATAAAACTCTGTTTATTTCTTAGGCTAAATAAAAGCTATAAATTTACTGTAAAAATTATAAACAACTGCCCTATAAACTATAGAATTACTACGGCCAGGCATTCGTAAAACTTGTGCCACTTAGTATAAAATATAGCGTTTACTTAAATCTAATTACTTATATATATTAACTATTCCCTACCTTAAGCCTAGTATAGCTAACTAAGTATATTAAAATATATAAATAGTTTAAGTTGTTTTCTGTTTTTTTAAAAGCTGGACTATTGTTATTAATAGTTATAACTGTAAAAAAAGAGCGTTTAGGAACTAAACTAGCAAAAATCGATACTAAAGCCTATTATATTTTATTTTATAATCTTAGCTGTAAAAAATATAATAAAACTTTTAGCAATAATATTTGCTTTAAAAAGTTTAATTCTATTAAGTTTAGTAGTAGACAGAATAAGGAGATTTATAGTATTTTAAATGCCAAGGTTGCCCTAAGCTTTATCCTCTTTTTTGTTATTAGTATTTTTTTAGTCCTAGTTAAATTTTTTGTTTATTTTCCGGCTGCTAAAAAATAGCTTTTATAGCTTCTTTTTTTTAATAATAGCGCTTTTGAACTTACGCTTTTTAGCGCTTACGCTTTTCTTTTTTATTACGTTCCTATTGCTTTTTTTTTAGTTTTTTTAATGTTAAGAATATATTATTTAAATAGTTAGTTTTATTAGTTTAGTTTAAATACTATTTTATTTATTTATTAAGATCTAACTTTTTATTAGCTTATATGTTATATAGTTTTAGAAAATAGTATACTAACTTGTTGTAAAACTTATTAATATAGAAGTTATTTTTTTTATCTGGTATATATAAAACTAACTAAATAATAGCACTATAAAAATTTTTTTTTTTTTTTTNTTTTGTGTGCTTTATTACTATTATAATTTTAGATACGCTTTAGGGGTTTTAAGATCTACGGATAGCGGTTAAAAGATTGGCTATATTTATAGTATAAAAGCT